>CANXYI010807351.1:0-20663 GCA_948208565.1 Hura crepitans | reverse complement strand
ATAGTTTAAAATTAATGTTTATAAGTTAATATTTAATGATAAATAGATTTTTAAATGTATTTTTACTTTTTTATATATTATCAATCACATTATATTTTAAATTTTTTATATAAATAATTATAATTAAAAAAAGAAAAAACTCGATCGAACCCGATCAGACCGTTACCTAGTGGGGACTCCAGTTTACTGTCCGGTCCGTTTTTCAAAACATTGATATATATGTGTGTGAATGTAAAAAAAGCTTTATTAAAATACCTTTTATATTTTATATGAAGATAGTCTTTTAATTATACATTATTATAATATTATATAAATAAAACTAATTCTTAGTTGTAGTTCGACTTCAAAATTTTCTAATAAGAATAAGCACAATTAAATTCAAACAATTTTAATTCCTATATGAGTATAGTATTTGGCAAGAAATCGACTTTCCATAAAATTAATTTTTTAATGTAAAAATACATACATGTTTTTATTTATTTTGTATTTTTATCATAAACATCTGATATTTTTATTTTTGTTTTTATTTTTATTTTAAAAGTGACACATAATATTTAATATATGATAATATACACTACGTCAATTAATAGGAAATGTAAATTTAATTTTTACTCTATTATTTTTAAATAATTAATTCTCAATATATATATATATATATACACGTGCACACGAAATTAGTTCACCAAAAATGAGAATTTTATTTTATAGAAGAAACCACTAAATAAAAAAATATATATTATTGCAGCGCATATGTAAGTTATTGCTCCTCGACCGAATATTGACATGACTATGTATTAGATGAATGAAGGTTGTGGCGCATATGGCAGTTATTGCTCCTCGACCGAATATTGGCATGACTATGTATTAGATGAATGAAGGTTATAATTTAATGCTCGACATGATAGCACCTATGGAAAATTAATTGGCCAAAAAATATATTGACAAAGAATAGACGGTTAGACCCAAATTTTCACAAAAAAATCTTGCATGATATTCAATTATTCCATGGAATTAGAAAAGCAAATGATTGCAAATAACATTAAAATCATCAATATATTATTAAAAATTAAAAATAATTTAATAGTTTGAGTAGAAACCAAATATGCAATAAGATGAAGCAAATCAGAAAATACATTGGACATTTCCCGAAACGCTATTCTTATAAGTTCATCTCTCAGAAACATTGGAAATTTCCAAAAAAAAAAAAAAAAGCTAATCTTTTAAGCTCGTCCCTCCATCAAAAAAGTAAATTATTATGCTATACTTATCGACTAAATTATTTATAAATTTAAATATCATAAAAAGAAAAAAATAACTGAATTTGGTTCTGGATTGATGCCATCCCCATTGCCATTTTGATATATGATCAATTTATCTTCAATTGCAATACAGCAAGCCCCAAAACTTCAAGCGGTATCAATAAAATCATTTTTCGTTTTAATAGCCAAATTTTATTATATTTGGTAAGTTTATTCGCATGACTCAACTAAATATCAATGCAACTTATAAAAGTTGGATGACGGGGGCCAACCTTTTTTGACTAAATATCTTTATTAACATATTTAATTATTATTAAAAATTAATTTTTATTTAAATTATTAATATTTATTATCATTTACATTTAACTTTTTTTAAAATAGAAAGATATAGTACTAAATAGTATATTTAGTAAAATATTTTATTAAATAAATTATATCTATTTAGATTATTAAACTTATTTAATATAGTATTTATATGTATATTTAAATTAAAAATTCTCTATATAACTATTATTTTATGAATTTATTTTTAATCGAATTATATTAATTTATTCATTATTTTGCCATTAACAAATAGAATGGGTGTATTTACTTTTTAATTAAGGAATATTGTTGTTTCAAAAAATTTTTAATTCTTTTTTGCTATCATTTTAGTATTATTTTAATAAAATTTTTTATAACATTAACTTTAAATTTTATTTTAATAAAAGTATAAAAAATTTATAGAATTTTTATTAAATAAATAATTTAACTAATATTAAAATAGTAAAAATTCAATTTATTTTGCATTTTATGCATTATTTTCGTGTAAAAAAATTTTATTAAAGGATGTTAAATATTTGCGTCTTTTTGCAACGAATTTGATTATTTTATTACTATTATTAAATAATTGTTCCATAATAACACTTTCTTATCAAATATGTAAGAAAATAATTAAACTCAAAATTATTTTTAATTTGATTTTTTTTATAAAAAAAAAGAACCTCAAATATGTACATATTGAAAATTAATTAGTACTGATTAATATTTGAGAAGAATTATGGTCAAAAATCAAAATATATATTCATCAAAATTTCAAATTTATTATATATTTAAGTGATTATATATTTTATTGATAAAAAATAACGTATATATTAAAAATTAATACAAAAAATATTATAAAAAAAATAATAAAGTACTTGTCGAGAATAAATAATCGAACAAAATTATTAAATTATTTATAAAAATAGTATAAAAAATTCTTTTATCATAGTAAAATTCAATTAAATTAATTAAAATATATTAATAAAAAATAAATATTTTTAAATTTATAATAAACTATATATTATTATCTTTGATAAATTAATTACATTAATTGATCATATATAAAATTTAATTTAATTAAAAAATATTAATATTTACAATTGGTTAATAGTCATTATTTTCGATAATTTTAAAACATAAAAATTGGTCCAATAATTTTAAAAAGATGTATTTAAATTTAATTAATCAAATGTAATAAAAGTATTGTCTACGTATGATGCACAGTACACTTTTGCCAGTACTTTAAAAATCATATTAATTTAAAAAGGTAATGTCCATAATACCTCAATGTAGTTTTACAATTAAACTAACATGATACCTTACTACTAAATTTTCCATAATTCACTAAGCACCATCCACTTCAGGTATAGTCCTACTGACTAGACAATATACGTCGAAACAAATATCAACACTAACAAATCAGCTAAATTGGTAAAAAGTTTTGATGAGTGCACTGAAAAGAAAATTAAAGAAAATGGAAAATAGAACTCGAACAACTTCTTTAGTGCCTGCCAATTTATAGCATGCAAATCAAAGACGAGCAATCTTATAAGAATCTGGAAGTTCATGCAAAGCAAGAAATTAAATATAAAAAGGATTATTCGATTGCAGTAAATAGAAACTTCAATTGCAACACTGAAGTTAAAGATTTAAATTTGAACAAGAATATGGAGGCAGTTGCTAGTGAAAATGCTTACATAAATTGATACGTTTATACCATTTCAAGGGTGAGAATGGAAGCTTAAAAAGGACAAATACTACAAGTAAACTCACTAATTGGCATTACCAGTAGAGCTATAGCACCATCAAACTTGTGCAAGATGATCTTCACTTGTAAAATGGACGCTCCGCCTGCATACTAACTGCGTCCAGAAGAGGAAACCTCAGCGCTGCAGACAGGACAAACCTACATTTGCAGAGCACCTAAGATTCAGTATCGTGTGTGTGTGTGTGCGCGCGCGCGTATAAAGAACATAAAAATAATACTTGAGATTAATACAGAGAGATATACAAGATCAATAAATTGCTGCCTTGAAATGATAAAATACTATAATGCTATTGCATAATGTTAGAAGTTTTTCATTAATCAAAAAGCCCCATCGTGAGTTTGTTTGAACAAAAGAAATGAAGAAACTCTAAGGCCTATATAGAATTAACTTCTTCATGATGCACAGTATCCTTTCACAGAATTATACAATCAATGGAGACAAAACAAGAAGTAAAAAACAAATGTTTGCCATTATCTCCATATTGCCACATAAACCCATTCAACCATGTGAGCACACCGACAGTTCAGTATTTTATTAATGGCAAAACAATAATCACCAGAGGGAAAATGACCTACAAAGAAATCAAATGTCAATCTGATATATCTGTTGACTACCATCAAGCACATAAACTCATTCAACCATGTGAGCACACCGACAGTTCAGTATTTTATTAATGGCAAAACAATAATCACCAGAGGGAAAATGACCTACAAAGAAATCAAATGTCAATCTGATATATCTGTTGACAACCATCAGCCCCAAGTAGCACAACGAGGATTGACTTGGTTAGTTCTACCCCACAAGAAACAGCAATTGGCAATTTTGTGATTACAAGTAACTTGTGATAATTTAACCCCACCAATTCAACCAAATAAATGGTTAAAATTTCAGTAGAAACAAATTTTATAATTTGTTCAGACCAATGACACAGTAACTATAACAGTACTATAATATAATCTTAAATGTGAATATAATTTAAAAGTTTTAAATCTATTAACATGACATATCAAGTTATGAATAACATAAGAAAATTCCAATCCTGCTCCAATATACAAACTCTTTAGTTGTGCTGACTACTGACCAAAATACTATGGTGTATCCATAAAAGTGACAGCAAATTATCTTAAATTTGTTCCAAACACAATCACCTTATCATAGCCCAAATTGCTGTGATCTAATAGTCCTGAATTCTTCCTCTACATCACTAAATGTGCAGACTTCTATACCAGATCTCAGATATTCATATCATGTCAATTAGAAAAAAATGGAGAGAGAGAAGCTCATCCAGAGGTGCAAAGTTAATAAAAACAGCTGTAGTCCACCAGATAGAACTGAAGTTCAGCAAAACGCAAGCTACCTATTATGAGTTTTTAGAGAAGATTAGCATGAAACAGACTAAAGCGTTACATGAAGTATTGCTACATTACAAAGGAAGCATACCTTGTTGATTTTCAACCAATTATTTATGCAATCTGAGTGATACGAATGTTTGCAAGAAAGCACTGTTAAGTTCTCACCATCCTCGTAATCTAAACGACATATGACGCAGCTGAAACACCAGTGGAATAATTTAGTTATCATGTAATTAACATTGAGATAAAATCAGGCATCTATACTTACGAATCATTGCTTCCATTCTGACTGCTTCCTTCCTTGTAGATTACTGAAGGTAAAGAGGCAAGGGTATCTGCAGAAAGCCCTCTATTCTCACTTCCAAGAACTTCACCCAATGCAAGCAACTCCTGAAATGATTGAACATACCATAAGAATGTCAATTAGAAATTTCACTGGATGCACCAGATCAAAACAAGCTAACCTCATATGAAAGTTCATCTGGATCAACCTCTTCCCATGCATCCTGCAAGTTCAAGAGTATTACGTGCACAAGAAAATGACAGAAATAAGTAGAAGGAAAAAAAAGATTCAAATATTCTAGAAAAGGACTTTTATGCATACATTTTCATTCACATATGTATACTTAACAACTAATAAAAGCTAAAGGCAAACTAGAAGAGAATCACTTTCAATCTGTAACCACTTTGGATAAAGTAAATAAATAAAATGATAGATTTAAAGTAATATCATCCTTCCATGTTAAAAATATTTAACTTAGAAAGTCCACAGCTTCAAATCCCTAGTACTGGCAGTAACTGTTTTCCATGCCAATTACGGCAGTGGTATCTTTAGCCTCAGGAATGTATAGATAGAGCAGGATCCAGAACATAAAAATTAATGAAGACACTAAAATGACATATTATTACGGCATCCACAGTGAAATGAAAATGATTTGCAAAAATCATGTAGTCCACACAACTTTATCTTCTACAAGGGTTAGGCAAGCAATAATTCATAGCACCACTAATATTTGTTAGTTAACAATTAATGGACTGAGCTTCTCAGGGTTTACAACTAACATTATCAATTACACAAGGCAGCATCAACATTGACGTAGTACAGCTATCTATCCTTCCTATCCATAGTTTCTTGACAGAGAACAATAACAATCCGCTTATATTAAAGCTAGAAAGTTAGCAAATCTGTGTAGAACACAGGGTTTGCATAAAGAGAACGACTGGGTATCACAGAAAACTACAGAAGACAGTTTAATGTGCAGATTTAGCACCACAAACATTTCCCAATATTTAAGGAAATTTTATTTCAAGCAATTTGGTAGCAAGAAAAACTTGGATTGAACGGAATTATTCTAGAGTGGAGGGGCAAATTTTCAAAACTGAACCTACAAAAATCAGCTGGAGAAATTAAGAGATTTATTTAAGCTTAAGATTTTATAGGCACCACATCAAGGGTCGGATAGCATCACAATTAAAACAAACAACACTGCTTGTGATTTGCTCTAATTATTTACCAACTCTTCTAAATAAAATATTACAAGATTAAAATCACGTAGACTCAAATTCACTCCAGATATCAGGAACTCATAATCCTTGTGGACTTGCAAACCAAATAAACAGCCAATCCAAGTAGCAAAGAAGACCAACCATTTTTAGCAAGCAAGATAGCAACAAAATAATACTGAACTGTACAAGAGACAACCAGCAGCTAATTACTCAATAAAAACATACTTGTGATGCTGTAACATGACTTGAAAAATGTTCTACAATGTCCTAAATAGGCAATGTGAGAAATCCAAAAATAGAATTTGATAATTTTACCTTTTATTCCTTTTTCCTTTTCAAAGAATCAAAATATACCGTAGGCTAATTGGCAGATACATCATTTCTTATAGGAACAATCTTTAGTGACAGTACTATTCATAACTTCAAATTGATCAATTGTCAAAACAATAAAACAATGTCAAAAACACATTTCTTTCTGTCCTTGCACTATCTAAGCTGTAGATGGATCAGCTAACAATTCCCTTTTGATGCTCTTTATGTTTGAAATATTGCATTGATCAATTACACATTAAAAACATATGTCAATGTGAAAACACTTTTTTTTTCGTTTTGTTCATAGACTATTCTAACTCATTTCCATTCACTTCACAATTTCTATGCAATCAACAAGAGAATTATAATCATTTCCTATGATGGATTTGTAGAGGGCAAATGGAAAAAAAAGAAAGGATCTCAAGAAATATGCCTTCTCGTCCTAAGCAAGATCACTTTTTGTTTTCCCTCAATAACTAAAGGACAAAAAATAACTATAGATTGGAAATCACTCTTAACTAACAGAGTACGCTATTTTTAATATATAAGAACCCTAAAGAAAGAAGGAAAACTAAAAGCATTCTTTATAAATCAAGTTAAATAGTTTGCTAAATGAAAATACTATTGAAAAATTAGAGGAAAACTGAAAACTAAGAAATTAGAATACTGAAATCCTCATTTAGCTCAGATGCTCTTGCATCATACAATCTCCAATCAGTCCATGGTTATGATAATTTAGCAGCTGTACTGATGTAGCTTAGGTACTAGGATTAAGTATCAAATCTCATTTATAACCTACTGGTTAAACTTTTTTGTCATAAGTTCTTTGGTAATTCTCGAAATTAAGCTCATTAATAGAGTATCTACAATTCCTCATAAAATATATTATACCCATATCTACCACCAAGATTTCCAACTCCAGTCTGACACTTATAATAATTTTGCATAATATAACAAAACACCACAGCACTTGTAAGCACTCACAGTTTAGTTTTTCAACTTTAGGTGTTTGCACAAGTTTAACTGTTTGCAGTTAAATCTCTGTTTTAATTATCCAATTGCATGCCTTAATCAGAAAAAGGTTAGGCGGATAATCATAAAATAGAAACAACTGGCACCTGAGAGTTACCACCATGATATTCTGCGTCCTCAACTTCTGCTGAAAAGGCAAGCAGTAAGTACAAGTTTGATGGTTCACTTATGCATTACAGAAGAGGGCAAAGGAAAAAAAGAAAAGAGTGCAACAGAGGTTATTAACACTCACCATCATTTATTCCAGCAAGAGCTAATAATCTAGCAGTCATTTCTCTTTCTTCAACATCCTGTAAAGCTCTAGCATAAGCCTCATCACTGGAAAACATAGCAGGGTCGAGATCAACTGCAGCACTAATATCAACATCTTCATCAGCATGAGCATGCACATCAAACGTGTCCATGCCATCATCCACATCAGTTCCATTTTCCTCCAGCTCTTCCTCTTCGTCATCATCCCCATCAGTTTCATCCTCTGGATCACCAAAATTACCATCATCACGCAAAAAACTTCCAGCGTCCCAACTTCCATAATCACTCCCCTCAGTGTTCATTCTCAACAACATATATGCTCTTTCCTACTCCACAGAAAAGAAGAAGCTCAGAAAACTGGAAGAAATGAATTTTATTAGTAGAATGCAGTCAAATATTTTCTCTATTGAAAAACTAATAAATAAAATGCAAATCTTTAATTAGCACAATATTTTGTACTTGGATGTCGGTAAAAACAAAAATTGAAAGGACGTCCCACATTCATTACCCATAACAATGAAAATTTAAACAAACTCGTAAACTGAAAGAATGTCCAGAGTTCAATTGAAGTTGGGATTTACATACCAGACGGTACAATCGATAATCTAAACAATTTAAATTAGGAATTTTTGAAAAAAAAAAGAATAAAATTAGGGTTTATCAGAAGTAAAAAGAAAACTGAAAAAAGAGAGACCTGTTCTTGTAGAGTACGAGCAAGAGCAAGGTCAGCATCGACCTGACTGAGATTGGTGAAGGGAATTCTTCTGGAAAACTGGCGTGGAGGTTGGGCTTCCTCCTGTTCGTCAATATCAGTGGTAGAACCCAAATTAGGGCTCTGTTCCCGGTCTGATTCTCGTTCTCTGCTGCTGCAATTGCTGTTCTTGTCATTAATAACAGTCTTCGCTTCTCCTGAACCTAATTTGGCATTGTTTTCCATAATGTATTTATTTACGGATTTGTAAATTCAAATCAAAAACTGCTTCCCTATGTTTAGATTTTGGAAATGAATCCAGAAGGATTCAAGAATCGCCAATAGTTTACAAAGAGAGGTAAATTTGGGGAATTAGGTCTGGGCTTAACAACGATCAGTTCAAAAGAAAAAGGACAAAAAAAAGAAAAACATATGTCAAATTCAAACTTGACCGCTTCTTAACGGCAGCGTCTCACCGTCTAATTCCGGGCCCAAAACTAATGGCCTTTTTTTTTTTTTTTTGAGGAGTTTATGTTTTGGATTTATTCGTAAAAGTTTCAAAAAAAAATATATTATTTTTTAAATAACAAATGAAATGACATAATATAAATGAATAATTATACTTAGATAGATTCTACGTGATCTTCTTATTATATTTAAAATTTATCTAATAAATTTTCCTTTATTATAGATATTTTATATCATTCAAAAAATCCATAACAAATAATAATATAATTCATATTTTTTTACTTTCACTAACTATATTTCTTATTTAAATTTATTTATTTATCATACATTATTTTAACGATTAAGTCTTTATAAAGATTATTAAAAATCGATGATTTACTATAATATGTCTTCATAAAAAGTTTTAATTTAAAAAAATTGAAAAGCAAATCTAATAATAGATTTATAATTTGTTCTAATAAATTTTTTTTCCTCTCAAATATATAAATGCTATCAGAATTTTAATCTTATTTATATAAAAGGAAAATTATCTAAATGAAATGATTTTTCTTTGTCTATTTTTATTTTATTAATCAAAATTTTATTAATTAAAGAAAAATTTAACTATAGAAGATTTTTTTATTATTTTATTTTGATTGTGCTTTTTTTTAAATTTATACTTATATATCATTATTTAATTTTGAATTTTTTAATCCATAATTCAATTTCCTTAAATATATTTGATTTCAATTTATTAAAATAAAATTCGTTATTTTTTCAGGGGATAACGAATTTTGGGTTACTATATATTTGATTTTGGGTTACTACATATTTAATATTGTCTCATATATCATGGTCTTACGATTTTTGTGGCTCTTTATTCTATTGTTAACCGAAAACATCTAAAAAATATATTTTATTTGTTTTAAAGGAAAAATAGAAAACGTTTACTTTTTAGAAAAAGTTTTGTTTGCCCAAGAACGCATACTTCTTGTGTAAAATTATAATTTTAGGTTTTTAGTTTGTAAAATTACATTTTTAATCTTTATTATATTTTTTATATTAATGCATAGCATAAATATGCAATGACATATATAATATAATTTGATTAAGTTAAAGCAGAATGTTTTTGAGTTTTTTTTTTTTTGATTTTGAATAAATATTATCTCTCAAATTTTGCTATATTGCATATTGATGTTTGCAAATTTATGGTGCACATCATTTTTGATATTGTACAAAATTATTTTAAAAAGTCTAGAACAGTTACAATGTTATTATTGGAATATAAATTACTATGAATATGTCAAAAAATTATTGATTTTCTAAGATATACATGGTAATGAATATCATTTTAGGACTGAAATAAAATGCATTTTTATACAATAATTTATACCAAATAAATAATATAATTTTGAACATTTTAAATTTATTCTAATATAAATAGTAGGAAACTTGAAGTTTACTTAAGATAATAATATTAGTAATAAATTTAAAGTTTACTGATTATTACTAATATGAGTAAACCTAGAGTTTCTTTTTATAAATATTAGTAGACCTAAGTTTACTGATTTTTATAGATACTAGTAGACCTGAAGTTTACTGATGACAGTAATAGTCTACTAATGGATATTAATATTAGTAAACCTAAAGTTTATTGAACAACAATAATGTTAATAACATGAAGTTTACTGAATCGCAATAATATTAATGGACCTGAATGTATGTAAACTTGAAATTTACTTATTGACTCAAATTTTGTAACTTGAAGTTTATTTATTGACACAAATTTTGTACATAAATCAGAAATTTACATATTGAAATACAATTGATTATATAATATTAACTAGCTCGACTACTCCGAGTCAATTATAATACATTAATTATTGAGAATTTATGTGCATAAAGAACTAGAAGATTCTTTAGTTTAAGAAATTCTCATGGTACTATTTGTTCTCAAGGAATATTAAAATGTTACTAGTTAATAAAATAGATTGAATTCAATTCATTTTCAAATGCATAAAATTAATAATGTGGGTCCACCATCCATCATGTGAATCATTCAAATTTTATATGTTTTGATAGATTCATTTGTAAAATGGTCATATGTGTATTTAACATAAACTCGCAACTTGTAGTTTGTGAGATTGTTGAATTAAGTGCACAAATTCCAAATTGTATTCAATATAGTTTTTCTAAATGCTAGTGATATTATGTTATAGGTTTCAAATAGTTGTTTGATGTTAAAAAACCTGTTATACTATATTCAAAAATCTAGCAAAATTATTGAGTACCTCCAATTAATTGCTAGACAATTTTTATGAGAACAAACTCCTATTTTTGTATGAGATAATGCATTATGCAATAAAAAATAAATTCTCTATAGTTACAATTGATGTTTGTTTAAGAATTATAATTTTGATTGAAAGTTTTATAAATATCGAGGGAAAAGATCATCAGTTGAAAATAGAACAATAAATACATTATCTATCATGAACTAGAAGTTCAAAAGATCCACATACTATGAACCAAAAGTTGCATATTGTGAAACAAAAGTTCAAAGAATAATTGATTATGGTTACTAAATCCATATATAGCAACCATAAAATGCTCCAATTTAGAAAAATATGTTATGTAAATTATTTAATTCCAAATAAATAAATCCTTAAAAAAGGTAAGAAGCAAAAGTTAAGATAATCATATTATAGAGGCGGGTACTTTTAAAACCTATGACTTGACTAAATCTTAAAACCCTAGAAACAGTTAAGGTACCTGAAATTATTGAAGATATCTCAATATGTTATGTCATTAAAAGAAATAAAAAAGATATAATTGATGACAACAATTTTGCATATATTAATGATTATATTTTCAGCAGAGTAAGGATTTTTAAACTAAATTTATTGAAAAATGAAAAGAAGCAATTCAAGTAGAATTGTTGTTCCTCTTAAAATATGAATATTTTAGACCTGTAGTCCAAATACTCAAATATGGATACTTGTTGGGGTATATATTGATATATAATCTATTTACATGCCCCACTTGATAGTAAATTTATATAACACCCGAAAAAAATCCCAATGTTATGAATAGTATTTCCCTAGAGGTGAATAGTATTTTCCCGAGGCCAGGAGCACCGATCTTACTGAATAGAAGTATTAATCATAATATAATTTTGAGTGAAATTTGAAATCAAAACAAAATTTTTTAGGTGGTTAAAAATGACAGTTAAGTTTTATGGCAGTGTCACGTGAATAATGACATAGTTTTAACTAAATTGTACAAATATTCAAAAGTTGCTCAAAAAATTTTGAGATTGATACAACTTGATACTCAAATATTCAAAATAGTCCATTAGCATTGGAATTGAAATTTTTAGAGATTGAAAAGTGTTTTTTATTAAAATCGAGAAAAATAATATTATGGCATTTTATTCAATTTTTCTTTTTTTTTCTAGCTCTATTTTTAGAAAGTTATATACCATTAATTATATACTTTAAAAGGAATTTAATTAAGGTTAGTTGAGGTGAAATGGAGTGGAAAATAAGAGAGAAAAAGATGAGAACTAAAAGAGGAATTTTGCCCAATTATAAAAGGGGTCAAACCCTATTAATTCGGTCAAATGTTGAATAGTTTCATCTCTTCCACCCTCCTTCCTCTCTCTTTCTTAGCCGACACTCTCCCTCCATTGAAGGCCAAGTTTTTTCTTCTTCCTTCACTCAAAATTTGCTCAATCTCTCTCATCCAATCCCTACCTCTAAGCCTCTATGACCTCTAAAAGCTAATAGAAGTGAAAAATAATGAAAAAATCGAAGGAATTGCTCGATTTTGAATCTCGATGAATAATGATCATTTTTCGTTCAAGTTTTTTGAGTTCCAATATTTTTCTCATTTTCCTTAGGTGCCCAAGAGTCCATTTATCTGATCAGTTTTAATTTTTAAAGCTTATATTATTTTATACGATTTTTACGAAATTAAATTTGTAATTAGTAGTTAACCCAAGTAACAACTGCAAGGATAAAGGAAAGGAGAAGGCATGAGCAGGATCGAAATCATCTTTTAGACTCATTGTAAATGTAATTATGGAAATTTAATGTGTGTGTGTGTTTGTGCATTAATGTGTGTGTATGTTGATTATGAAAGTGTTGTAATCTAGCATAATTGATGCATTTATGTGGTTTATTGTCGTTAGATGTAATTCATGTGTGGAATAAATGCTTTGATAATGATGAAACATGTGTTGATGGTGTGTGATAGTATGGGCCAAAAATGCCCTAATGCTAAGTATGTGTTGGTGTGTTGGAAAATGCATGCTTGGTTGTTAACATTAGCTTATGTGATGAAAATTATTGGAATTGAAGCATGAATGAATATTTATGTGGTTGGCTAAGGCATGGCCGAATGGTTTATAGCCTTTAGAAGCATATTTATTGATGTTAAATGGACATATAATGGTATGATGCACATAAATCGTTATGTTTGGGAATGTTATGCAATGTTGGTGTATTAAGCTTGATAAATGGATATAATTGTGTATAATGTTAGTGTATGCGTGTATGTTGGATTGATACATGCCAAAGCAAGGGTGTCGAGGCCATTATACATATGATAGTGATTATGTAATGTAGTTTGTGTAAATATGCTTATTTTGTTTTTATGTGATATTGAATGGTGTTATGGCATATTTGAATGTCATATATTGTCTTTATGTTGGAAATTTGCATAATGTTATGGTTATGCTTTTTGGATGTGGAAATGCCTTATGAGAGGCATTATGGCTAAAATTATGATAATGGCATAATGTGTTGATCTTGATGAAATTATGCCTATTATGACTATGATGTATTATGAGAAAATGTATAAAGGCACGAATAATGTGATGTCTTAATTTGGCGATGATAATGATATGTAGACTGTATATATGAGTTATTATGTGCAATGTTTTAAGCTTAGGCATAGTTATGATTAACACAAAGGATATTGTTTCCTCGGCTAGTCATTTATTGACCTAACCAATTTGTTAAAATTATTTAAGCTACTTAAAGTGATTAAAACAAGAAAATTAAAATATGGTGATTAGCCCATACTAGTTAACAACCTAAATGGGATAGGTTGATCGGTCAACTAGGGATTTAGTAGTTGCTAGGACACTTTAGTGTCTCTTAATGACCTTCGGGCCCAAATAATGACCTTCGGGTTTGGCATGTGGCTTTTGTGGTTCTAATAGCCTTGGTATCCCCGTTATCCAGTATAGTTAAGTGTTTCCTCAAGTATGGGAATTAAATTACATGAATGGAGTAATTCCTAAATTATTATGATTTTTTATCTTAATTATGCTTATGAACGTTATAAATGATAAATGCTTATGTATGAGATTGTGACATGCTTATGTACTTGTTCATTTAAATTATTTTCTGAGTATGTATGTGCACAGAGGTATATATTAAAATTTCCATTTTTATACATATGCTTGTGAATGTATGAACACTTAAATTTCTTTAATTACACCACTAAGCAAATTTGCTTAGTGTATCGTTTTATTTGCAATGCGTAGGTTGAAGAACCATATTAGAGTCAAAGCCTTTTAACTATTGTAGATCAAGAGCAAGCTACTTTTTGGGTATTTTGTTAATTTGTACATATTATATAGAGAAAACATTTGCATATAGACATCAAAATACAAATTTTAAATCTTGTTTAAGCAATTAACAATATGTTGAGGTGATTGAGTTGTTGTTGGATGGTCAAAAGGACTAATTTGTGTTGAGAATGTGTTGGATGAATTATAGAAATATTATTTTCATATGTAGGTTACTATTCATTTTGGGATAGTGTCCTGGTACAACTGTTATGCTGTTAGATTTTCGACACAAAGATTCTCGAAATGAATATAACATGTTAAAATGAATTTCTAGTTATCAAGAATCGAATTTTAAGACTTAAGATTTAAAGCAAACATAAATTTAAAAAGGTTTTAATTTAGTCATATTTTTTAGTAACAGTAAAAGTGTTAAGTAAGTTGGTAACATGTTGTGTGCACATTCCTTATTCGGGTCCAGTAACCAGATTGGGTAAGGGGTGTCACAATTTATGTGAACATCCCTAAATGATTTATAATGCCTAAAGCATATCAAATTGTCAAATGTTTGTTTCATATGATTTAAAATTGGTTTATACGATATAGACCATAATTTTTTATAATTCAAATATTATTAAAACTCGTCAAAAATTAAAAGTAATTCATTATTTAATAAAAGACTTTGATGAATTATATATTTTTTAAATTATAATTTATCTCAGCTTAGAGACCGAGCACTTATTAGTTAATCAAATTTGTTAATAAGTGAATAAGAATTTTTATCAACTGAGTACTCAAATGGTGATATTAGTCCTGAAGTATCATATTTGCTATTAATGCAATTTGATCCATATATAAGGTAATCACAAAGTTATTTTATTGTATTTTGTCTATTCCTTGAAGCGAGTGAAAATGCATGATTATAGCTATATAATAATGTTTTTAAGAACATAATGGTTTCTATTCTGTAAAGTTAATGATAATCATACTATTAGAAGTGAAAGATGATAATAGTCTCATCACCAAAGTGAAAGATGACGAGATTGATGAAACCATTTAAGAATTATATGGTTATGTACCTGTAATATGTATGATCATACTAATTAAGTTTTATAAAATCTCCATTTAAAGGAAATGGAATAAAATGAACATGAAATTATATATGGATGTGAAGGGACAACCATATCACACAAGTTTACAAGATAAGTCTTAGTTGTTGATTCTTTAATAAATGCATTAGTAATTATAATGCATACTTTAAAAACATATCTAGAAGATATTCATTTAAAATATTCGGTTGGTATATGATTATAAATCTAGAAGATACGTGGTTTACATATCTAGATAATATGTGACATATTTTTAGAAAAAAGATTTTGATGGTATTTGTGAAGATTCTACACATATGGTATCAAATAAATGAATTATTGTCATCATTGAGGAGAAAAATATACGCTATACTCTTTTTCCCTTGACTAAGGTTTTGTCCCCTTGGATTTTTCCTAATAAGATTTTAACGAGGCACATATTTGATAATGGACATTTAAGGGTTCCATAAGTTATAGGTATCCGTAGACCCCAAATTTGATGGTATGGCTTATTGTAAGGAAAAGATAAATGGCCATAATCAAATGTTATTGATTGTCTCTGAAGGATATCTTGAAAGTTTAATAGCAAATTAATCTAAATTACACTGGAAGTGTGATAAGTTTGTTAGTGCAAAATTTATTATTTTTTTAAGGAAGGAAAAGAAAAACCTTTAAAGTAGAAGAGGTAAAAAGCAACATATATCAATATTTTCATATTTTTAGAGAAGCAACCCTAGAGTGGTTCCGATATCATTAAAATATGAGATTTTATTGAATTTAAAAATATTGAAAATGGATAAAAATATTGATAAAGTATTTGCTTATGCAGTTACTTATGAAATGATCAATAATAATAAGTCTAAATCTCAAATTGTAAAAAATGCTAATTTTGTAGTAATTGCTAAAGAGGAAAGAACAATTAAGACTACACTAGATTTATTACTTAAAATATAATGTTTATAGACTAGAAGTTCAAGCACCTAAAGCTGCTAAATTTATTGGATATAAGAATAGTGATATTGGAAGCCATAACCAAACCATTCAAGATATTTGCTATTCATCAAGTCATGAATATGTGTGATTGAAAAAATGATACTACAAATCAAAAGAGCGGATAACTATTTGTGTAAACAAGAAGTCAACAATGTGCATCGTAAAGGATGATCAAATAGTAAAATTTGCTCAAAAGTGACAACTCAACAAATTTATTTTAAAGGTAGATCAAGTTCAATTTTTAAGGTACAATTATAGCATTAAAATGCATTAACTAGAAGACATATTATAATGATTGTATTTTTTAGGGAAAGTAGTTTTACCTATAAATATTGTACTCTTATTCATTCGTTAAGTTTTTATCTCACTAAGTTTTTCTTAACAAGGTTTTAGTGAGGCATATTCATGGCATATATTCATCCAAGGCGAAGTGTTGTGGTATAATATAAGTGGATGTAGATAGGATAACTACTCGTAGATAAGCTCTATCGTATCTTCTTATCCTATTCAAAGCCTATCTGATGAGCTTTTTTTTTTGGCCTATATATACCCCTTCTATATCATTTAGAAAATACACAACAAATAATAAGAGAATTCATATTTCTCACTTCACTCTCTATATTTCTTATTCAAATTTATTTACAACACCTTATATAATTTTCTTTTTAAAATTATATTTTTCTAGTTTTTAATTTTAAAACTATCCTAATTTTAATATAAACATTTTTTATTATCCTACACTCTGAAAACCTAAACCCTAAACCTAAAATTTTAAAATCCTAAACTCTAAAATTCTAAATCATATTGGAAGAGTGAGCACATCCTTGTACTCGTGTCATAGCAATATATTATACATATATATTACCTATATACAGTTTGCTAGCCTAGGAGCGTTTAAACCTAAACTTTGATACCAACTAAAATTGTAACACCTTATACTTAACCATACATGGATCTAAATATAGGATGACACATTGCATATGCAATTGATCTAGTGTCAAGTGTACATATACATACATGTACATCCATATACAAATGCTCATATATAATCAAATAAATACATTATTTTATTGATAGAAAACAATCATACATTTTTTGTGTTATATTTCATGTACATTTTTGTCCTACATTTACATACTAAGTACAATACCTCATATAAAATTTAGTTTATATTTAAGTAACAAATACATGTATAACATGTAATTTAATTAAGACTAATAGTGGACCTCCTTGTGCATGTACAGTCTTTGCACTACTGGAACAAGATCTTTTGTTCCACCCGTTACGAGCCACTTTACAAATTTATACATTTTATACAATTTCTAAACTTATACCTTTAGACTATTTTAAATTTAATTACCTTTGATACCAATAGATTCACATATGCAAATACTTTTAATAAAATAATTTATCGAATATTTTCCATATAAATGTATTAACATAATTTATTTAATATATCATTTTTTTCTTATTGTCGTTGTCATAGTTTTTCTTTTATGTAACTAATTAAATAGAGTTTTAAATTTTATTTTT
Organism: Hura crepitans; assembly: GCA_948208565.1. Classification (NCBI taxonomy): domain Eukaryota; kingdom Viridiplantae; phylum Streptophyta; class Magnoliopsida; order Malpighiales; family Euphorbiaceae; genus Hura; species Hura crepitans. The sequence goes on along the minus strand of CANXYI010807351.1, from coordinate 2,551 downwards.
ATAAAATTTCTTATGCTTACTTTTAATTTATTTCATCTTATAGTTTTACTATTATTTAGTACAAATAAATACATATTTTCTTATTTTTTATAACATAAATCATTAATATTATATGTGTAAAAATTTTAATTATTTAACTTATTTATCTATTAATCATATAACTATATTTTATCATATATTAATTATCACTTTATCATTTTCATTTATCATTTATAAGACTTTACTCTTATATTTCAATCAATTAAATTATATGAAATCATGTAGAATTATTTTCATATTAGTTAGTTAATTTACATTTCATTTATTCCGGTGATGCCCTTGATCCCTATACAGTTATCCACGTTAAGATAATCTATTAATCATATAACTGTATTTTATCGTATATTAATTATCACATTATCATTTTCATTTATCATTTATAAGACTTTACTCTCATATTTCAATCAATTAAATTCATATGAAATCATGTAGAATTATTTTCACATTAATTAGTTAATTTACATTTCATTTATTCCGGTGATGCCCTTGATACCTCATATAATTATCCATATCAGGATAAGAGGCATGTAATATGTGTGACACCGAAGTGTCCAAGTAACAAGTGCAACATCAAAGTGCCCATGTAACATGTGCATGTGCAAGGAATGGTATTCACCAAAGTACTATGTGCGGAGCCCTAAATAAACATGTGAGAGATTATCCCCAAATAGTCATGTGATTATATGCTCCCTAGTTAAGCGGTCAACCTATCCTAAGCCGTAACTATTTAGGTCATCAGGGCTTATATTCATTTAATTTCTCATATTTAATTATTTTCCTTATGTGTTTGCACATAAACGTATTATCTTGTTATGTTTAGTTTGTGTATTCTTATTTATGAATCGATTTATATCTATTAACTTCTACAATTACGATCTATTACTATATTATTTCATTATTATTATATTTAATTCAAATATTTTAGGTGTTTATAGTCCTTTATGTATATGTTCATATTCATTTTAAACTTTCATTTCATATTCATAAATTTATTCATATAAACAATTTTAATTAATTGAACTTTTATTGTTATAACTTAATGTACTACTTTAATAATTATTTAACTTGTATTTATTATCCATGTATATATTTTATTCCCTATGTTTATTTATCTTTTATTCATTTATTTCATATTCATGTGGTATGCATATACCATTTAAGCCATTTATTTACTTATTATTATTTATAATTACTATTTTGTACATCTTTATTGTATACTTTATTCCATTATCCTGGTACCATATATTCGTTTATTTACAATTGCTATTTTCTATATTAAACTTTTATTCTAGTCATCTAAATTTCTTTTATTCACAATTAAATTCTTTTAATTCAGTTACCATTTCAAATCTTGTGTCTCCATCCTTATCCTTTGGAACTCACCCGTAACAGCCTTATAAAATAACTTAAGATCGATTGGTACCTCCTTATTCTTTTTACTAGTTATAGGATTTATGATGTGTTTGCTGCAAGAAACAAGTTAGAGTAATATAAAGGCCTCACAATACTCCCTTACGTGTTTACACTCTAAGTAGAATGTTTACACTTGTGTTTAACTCAAAAGTTGGCTTTTACCCTCTTTGATATGAGCAAAGGAGGGCAAAATAGTCATTCCAACATACGAGGGCAAAATAGATATTTTACCAAGCCTGATAGACCAATAACAAGAGTAAAGGCCAAGAAGTACAAGGAAGCATTGCAAGCTTTCATAGGTTGAATGATTAGAAGCATTGAAGCTTATGATGACATGAAAATTCTACCACACACAAGCAACCATGAAGGGCCAAATCTGATAAGTGGGCCACACTTAAGCTTATTTAATTACTTCAAGTTTAAAGAGTGACTTTGGGCTATCATATACTTGTTAGGCTTATAGGCTTGAGGAATATTAAAGGCTACACTTCTAATGGGCTTAAGCATAGGGAAGGGCCTTGTTTGGTTTATTAATTAATTAGTATATTTTTAGAAAATTTAATTAGGAGTCAAACAAACATATCCCTTATTTTATTTCCTATTTTGAAAAATAAGAGCCTTGTTTGGCTTAGCTTTAATTATTGTAATTTTGTTTCTTTATTAAGGGGTGTCATCTAAATATGCCCCTTGCTTTTTTATTTCTTTATTGAAATAGGGGTTGGTGTAAGAGGCCTATAAATAGCCTTATCGTTGGCTTGTAAAATAACAATTGAATCATCAATAATATTTGTGAGTTTTTCACATAAGGCTTGGCCTAATTATATTAGAGAGGATAGTTTATCTTCTTCTTTTTGCAACAAGAGTTGATTTTCATCCAAGGTAATTTTTTTTGTGAATTTCTGTTCTTGTTATTTTAAAATCAACCAATTACTTGTGTTTTCATACATATATTATTTGGGAGTGCAATAAGTTGGGGGTTTATTCTCATTCTTGTTCTAGCCATATTGTATGTTTTAGAGGTTTCGGGTTCTCTGACCTTGGGGTTTCGCATCAATAATTTCTCTTCTCTCCTTCTTTCTTTTCTTTCTTCATGTTCTAT
>CANXYI010807328.1:0-13087 GCA_948208565.1 Hura crepitans | reverse complement strand
CTCATATCTAAAGCAGCTTTTATCCCGTAAGAAAAAATTCGACATGTTTCATAGGTCTACCTCCTTAATATGAAGGGGAAAAAAAGAAAGGTTATAGGGTAAATTTGCCCCTCAAGTTTGAAAAAAGGCAATATTACCCCTCAAGTCCTTATTGGGCAATGTTGCCCTTGAGGTTTCAAATTGGAGCACATTTGACTTTTCTTGATCATGGAATGTTAAAATTGACAAACTTCCATTCTTGACCTACTAATTTGACATGTTTAAACTGCAAGCGCCAATCAAATCACACCATGTATGAGACTTTATTCCCTGCCCCCCCGAATCCCCAGACTAAACCATGAAAATTGGTTGATTTCAACATTCTATGATATGGAACTTTGAGGCAATGTTGCCTGATGTAGAACTTGAGGAATAAGATTGCCCATTTTGTCGATTTTGGGGGGAGGGGGGGGTGGAATTTGCGCTTTTCTCCAAAAAAAAAAAAAGAGTATAAATTATTGAATTATTTGGAATGCCTAGATATAAGATAGAAAAGTAACCTGATATTCCAATTCTACATCACAAATATCTCATAGATAATTATATACTTTCAGTAGTGCAATATTTTTTGTGAATTTTCTGGACCTTGATCAAAGTGGCTATAATTGCCATAAGATGATAGCTGCTACGAGAATTATGGTATGAGTTTTCAGGAATGCTTTTATGACGTTCATTCAGCATAATGTTAGTATGCCTGGAAGAACCAGGGTTCCATACAAACTGTTTGTGAATGACATGACTATACTAGATGTATAGGAACTGGTTAGTTGCCAGTGAAGAGAATTGCTTAATAAGTCTGATGCAGCCACAGACTTCTAGATTTTTGAATTGAACTGTATTTTCATTTACCATGGCTTGTAAATTGTGTTGGCGATTATTTATCTGCAATGCCGTGAACTAATGCACTGATCAGTTGCCTCTTTTTTTTTTCTCCTGTATACTGTAGCTGCAGTTAAAAATGTAAGTTCTCCGGAAAATGTTTCTGATAATTGTATCAGGCAGTTGTCAGTGTGGAAATTTCTAGGAGTACTGATTTCTTGGTGAGGGGTTTAAAGAATTCTGCACCTTGAACGTTGAAATTGTCATCTGGAGGCTTCTCATTTGAGATTCGACTCATTTTGTAACTCTACAGGGATTACTAGATCCACAAAAATTTAATTAGGTGGATCTGGTGTGTTATTTTCACCTCAAAATAGAATTATATCACTTCTTGCTGAGAGCAGTAGCAGGAAAAAGAGTAGAGAACTTGTGTGTGCACGCGCATTGGGGGTGTGGTGTCAGCGGCTGGGATTGGAACTAGTTGAATGTGTTGACAATCTTTGGGCCGATGTCTAAGTGTGAAAATATTTAGATGGCTTTGAACTCTGTTTGTGTTGGTAGAAGTGTAATATAGGGGAAGTCCAATGGCTACCATAAATATTTGTTGCTTCTTTTTCAGAAGAGATGCCCTTTTGATGTCAAATTATCATGACATGGTTATGACTCTTGATTTAAAGTTTTGTGAGTGTTAATTTTGTACACTTTGGCTTGTTACAGGAAGGAACTTTTCTGTTCAGATTCACGTTGCATAGATTTCAAATCAAGTAACTATATAAGTGGATATGGTTTTTGTGTAATTGTGCACATGCATGCTTTTGTGCTCGTGCATGCAATTTTCTGATTTTCTTAATATTTAATATTTTATGGATCTTTATGTTCTTTTTTGCTGTACAGGTAGTTCATCATAATAGTGTTGAGCAACTCTTGCTTCTTGGCCGATTGTTACAAGGAACCATGAAAAAACCATGGAACTTTTCACACCATCCTGCAGCTACTGGCACATTTTTCACTTGCATGCTTCTGGGGCTTAAGTACTGCTCATGTCAGTGCAAAGGAAAATTGCAGGGTTATAAATCCGGGCTTCAGTTCCTAGAAGATCGGGTCTACAGGTGAACCTTGTCAATTATAAATTTCTTCCTAATTCTTTGATGCATTTTGTCTTTTCTGATTGTTTGATTTTTTTTTTCTTTTTTTCATGAGAGAGAGAGAGATATCTTGAGGCCTTCTCTACCATGAGAAATTGTAATTTTTCTTCCTATATTAGCCATATTTATGTTTTGTTAACTTGGGTTCCAAGGTCTGGGTATTGTTCATCTTAAAACAGTTCCTGTGACAGTAGATCCTCTTGATTCACGTTGTGAGCATGTGTTAGTGTATCTCTTCACCTGCATCATAAACAAAAAAGAGAGAGAGTTTACAGGTAAGAAATTTTGGATACCAGAAGAGCTGAACTGCTATTCAGAAACCTGGAATGCGAGTTATGGTTCCACCAACTTTAGATAACCCTTCCACAGAAAGCATCAGTAATTTCTATTATATAGAATGTTTATCGTAGTTATTTTTCCAATAGTATGCCTTGAGAAGACTGCATACTTAAGCTGATGGTTGAGAATATTTTTTTTGCACATTTTGCAATGAATATACCTTCGTTCTCATGAAAGACATCTCTGACAGCAAATCTTACCTCATTTACTGTTTGGATGGTCTATTAATGTTGGTTCTGTGTACTTATCACCATTTTGGAGCCTTCTTCAACTAGTTTCGAGTTATGCAACTTATAATATTCTTCAACTAGGTATCCCGGTTTTCTTTTGTTTGTGGTTGGTGTTATATTTTGGAACAGTCATGTTTTCAAATGGAAGGAAAATGGTCGTTTTGAGTGCCCCTGCTTATATTATGGGGCAGGTTCTAAGTGGCAACTGAAGGATTATTAATGCTGTACTGTTTCTTCTGAAGAAAAAAATCTGAGATCTTGAAAATAAAAAGTTATTGGCTCAAGTGAATAAAAAAAAAAAGAAATCCCTGGTGTAAGTTCATATGATGGACTACTTATGTGTATGTTTGCATATAAAAATTGAAAGTTGGTGATGGTTCATGTTGCAGGACCTGTTTGGGTTGGTTTGCTTTTGAGCCTGAATGGTACGACATCAACAATGCAAATTTTGCTCAAACTGAGGCTCAGTCTGTCTCTATATTTGTACAGTATCTTTCTAATGAGAAAATGGACACTCAATCTGATGCAAAAGGACGAAGCCAAGAGAATGAAGGTTCTATTACTGATTTGGTAAGATTATGATTTTTGCAGCATATTCATTTGTACATCATAAATAAGCTTTGGAGACGATTTTTCACTTTGGCATAGTTGTACCACTCCTTTTAGTCGAAAATTTTTCAGTAATCCTACTTAGAAATGAAAATATTCCTTAATGTTGTCAGAGACGGGAAAATCTTTTACTATGTGAAAACAGTCTTTTTTTTTCCTTTCTTTTAATTTTCAACAAAGTTTATTGTCACAGGTTTTTGAAGTCATTAAATGCTGTCGTGCATTATTAAAATATTTAAATAAATGATACAAGTGGACAAAAATTCTGTGACATCCCAAATGTGATGGAGAAAAAATCAAGTCTGGAAGATATATGTAGTTCCCATTGTTGGATGAAGTTTGTGGTTGTTTTGCAGTGCATTAACATAATTAAATAATTGCAGGTTGATCAATATCACCCTGTGTGGGGCCAAATGGAGAGTTATGTTGTGGGAAGAGAAAAACGGAAGCAGCTGCTTTTGACGTTATGCCAAAATGAGGCTGATAGGCTCGAAGTTTGGGCACAACCCACCAACTCAAAGTAAACTTTCACTTTACTTAGGTTAAATACATAACATTTTATGCATTTGTTCTGAAGATGATAATGCACGACTACACGCTCAAAGTAGTATGTGCTCTGAGAGAATAATTCTCATCCACTCTTCTCTATAATTAAGTAAAAGATAGTTATGTTGATGATCATTTTCTCTTGGTATTAATTCTCAGGGAAACTATGGTTCGACCAAAAATTAGCTCAGAGAAATGGATTGAATATGCTAGGACTGCTTTCTCTGTGGATCCTCAAATTGCCTTTTCACTAGTCTCAAGGTTCCCCACAAATGCTTCTCTGAAGGCCGAAGTTACTCATCTTGTTCAGGTGTGTTTCAATGTCTTGATAACAACAACTAAAATGAGAAAAAGATAATTGACCATTAGAAACATTCTCTTATTATGTAGTCAGAAAGTGATAGCATTGGTTATTGGAAGTACGAGGCTTTAAAAGAGGAAAATTTTTTGCCACAAAATGGTCTGCAATCATTTTAGAAGCAGCGAAATGGGAGATCATAAAATAATTATCAGATTGCTATTAATTAGCTAAAGTTTCTGCCCTCATGTGCTTATGAAACACCGACATATGAAGCTAAGAATGGAGATATTCTTTAAGAGATGTTCCCAATTCAAACTTTTCTCGTAAAAATTATTTGGATTTACTAAAGAGTGATTTGTTGGACATGGCTTACCGGTCTTAATGTGAAATTGCATTTGTTTTGCTATTGGTGTTTGAGGTGAATGCTTTTCGTGTTTTAAAGCAAACTACCGACAAATGAAAACATCATGAAGCAAGGAACGCATAAAAAATTCAGATGAGATTTAGGGTCAAAACAGATATACCAGAATCAAGACCCTGAGTCCTTATTTACAAAATTAGACTAGCTGTTTAAGTTTTTTTAAGTATTTGATATGATTGAGCTGAAGAAAAAATAAACATAAGGACTTCTTGATTAAAGAAAGATCTAATGATTAATAAAAAATCAAACAGTCCAAAAATATATATTCTTTTTCAATGATACTCATTCCTTGAAATTGTCAATGCAAAAGTTGAACTCAACAATTATCATTTATATTGATTGATTAGAAGAAATACATTACACTGGTGTATACACAACAGGTAGAAGCTATTCTAGGCAATTGGATAGTTCTGTTCTGCGTGACTTTGATAATTCTGAAAAGAAATCAAATATACATCAAGTTAAATCAAAACTAATCCCTAGATGATATGGATTACAACAACTGCTATAGCAGTACACAAGATATTTTCCTCTACTTACCAGTGAATGCATATTATCCATTGAGAGCCAGTACGAGCATGAGTATAAATTAGGCCAGTGTCTAGTTTCTTTTTACTAAAATGTCTACCTAATATAATGTGCTTAGTACAGTCATGTTGCACTAGATTTTCTGCAATATTGATGGGTGATTGATTTCACAATAAAGCTTCATTGGACCTTCCCACCTAACCTTTAGGTCTTCCAGTATTATTTTAAGAGCCATTGCTTCAGCCTCTAAGCTTGGTTTCTGCACTAGATTTGCAACCACATTTTTCTTTTTACTTTGTCATGTTGCAAGACTGCGATATAGAAAGGTGCAGAAAACCCATGCAGGATTTTCTATCAATTATAAAAGCATGCATGGTTTTTAATCATTTCTTTTGTTATTTTTCCTTTTGAAAATTTTGGCAAAATATTAGAATTTGGTAATGTGTGAATGTGCATACGTAAAACATGTATTTGTATGTATGAACAGGGGGCAAAATGTTTCATGATGGAAAATTATAAAATTTATTATTACTAAACATTGAGAAACGAACACGTAGACCAGTAGGACAAGGAAACTATAGTTTGGAAGCTTCTATCCGGCAGCTTATTTGCTGATTTTCCAGCAAATAAGAACACAATGACAAAAAAGCTTCAAAAAACCACATAGACAAAAAGCTTCTTATTTGCTGATTTTCCAGCAATTAATAATGCAGAAAAACAGTGTTGACTCCCACATATGGGAGAATGCCCAGATAAATAAGACTAAAAGCTTTTTATTATGGTAAAGAAATGCTAAAGCAAGTAAAGATTTTCTTAGAATGGTAAGTAACTGGTCTATTTCAATTGAATAATATTTCCCAAGTTTATTTCTTATTTGAGCTTCTCATTGATGTCCATTTGTGTTAATTAGTATGACAGACCTTCAATGCTTACCTGAAAGTCATGTATCTTTTTGCTACACTTGCTAAATTAATATTCTGATTTTCTAATCTTTCTCACATGAGTATAGAGTAAGACCACGTGCTAGTTTATTATGTAGAAATGGTCATTTCCATTTATTTGTAAAAGTTGAGAGTAACAGTTGGAACAGCCCTTGCAATCAACACCAATTTCTTCCAATAGATATTGAAATGGAAAGAGTGCGACAAAGAAATATCGAATCTTTTTTTCCCCCTTTTTGCTAATAATTACTAAATGATGTTTATGCTTTTTTTAATGTCATCTATAGATGGGGACAACATTTTCTTGCTGTGTAAAATTGAAAATGGATTTTTTGTCTTTTTGGTTGCAGCCTCTCCTTACTGTGCTGTTTTTGTTTTTCCCTTCACGTTATCTTATTTGATTTACCGTATTGCAGTCACATATTATAGAAATACGCTGCATACCTGAAGCACTACCATATTTTGTCACCCCAAAGGCCGTTGAAGAAAATTCAGTGCTTCTGCAACAACTGCCACACTGGGCTGCTTGTTCAATCACGCAAGCTCTTGAGTTCCTCACTCCTGCATATAAGGGTCATCCCCGTGTCATGGCCTATGTTCTTAGGGTTTTGGAATCCTACCCTCCAGAGCGAGTGACATTTTTCATGCCTCAGTTAGTGCAATCTCTGAGATATGATGATGGGGTGAGTTACCTAATGCAAAAGCTATTGCTCAACTTGCTTGAAGCTGCTAGTTTGTTGAGTTAACCTGAAGTTTTTTCTGGCTTATGCAATCCTTGAGTTGGTTATACCCAGGTCCCACCTAAGACGACCTTGTTCTTGACTTGATGTTGTTTACTGCATTAATGAAATACTAGTGCTTGAGATGATATAGACCAGTTATTGTGTTGTTTTTGTTCTTTTTTTTTTTTAAACTACCTGCGATTCTTCTTTTTGAGTTTGTTTTCTATGCTCAATTTACTCTGGCTAGTATGACATCAGTATTCCAATACCAGCTGGTCTGGAAAGTGATGTTTGGTCATTAAGTTTTAGGTTTATTGGTTTAACACAATCAACTTGCCAAAATTGCCGAGTAGGACCTCTTTATTGTTTGTGCACATTTCACTTCAAAAGTGCAACTGCGTTCGAACATATTAAAATTTGTATTACAATGACCCTGCAGAGGTTGGTTGAAGGATATTTGCTCAGAGCGGCTCAAAGAAGTGATATATTTGCTCATATTCTTATATGGCATCTACAGGTGTGAAAACATTCAATTGACTATATTGCTGAAATGGATGTACTTCTAGGATGTGGGGAGAACTTCCTTCCATTCTATTGTCTTTTTTACTATAAATTTTGTTTATGAATTGCAGGGTGAGACTTCTCTACCAGAATCAGGAAAAGATGCTACCTCTGGAAAGGTACGACTTAATTTATATTGCAAGAACAAACAATAATATAAAACTTGCATCAATAATGTAAAAACAAATCACTATTTTTTTTTATAGTATATCTACATTCTTTGGTTCATTCATTCATTTATTACTACTATCAAAATTATGTGTAATCTAATCCAAACCTTTAATTTGGTTAATTATAGCTACAACCAACGTAATGGAGAAACCCCAAAACATTAGTGAAAGACAAATTGAAAGGATCCAGGGGATGCTATATCTAACTGACTTATCTTTGTATTCCATACGTGCTTGTCTTGAGGACCATGCAAGTCATTATAAGCGCATTATATTTCTGGTGCCTATTTGTGGATATTTAGCTAATATGCTGGAAGTTGGCAATGCCAATTAGTTGAATTGTACGGACTGCAAAAATTTGAAAAAGTGCTGTATCTTCAAATTCATCACATAAACATATCATGTGCAAGGATGCTGAGCATAAGTTACCTAAGATTTTCTAAAGAGAAAAAGCACAGTGGGTGTCTTATGCAGTTGTCAAGCTGAACTAGAGTTCCATCATACCGTGATTTATTTATCTCTTTATGTATGGATGCAAAGCAAAGAATGAACTTGTACATAAAATAAGCATGAAAAAAGAAGAGGCATGCTATGAAGGATACATGAAAAATAGAAGAAAGTTCCAAATAAAAAAAATATTTAGTGCATTGTTGAAGTTGGGTGACATTTGGTTAAGGTTGAGGGATTGGAACTAATGTATGGCATATTTTGAGCCAATCATGATAATTTTGTGTTTGCTCCAAAGGTCTACTTATTATGATGGCCTCTTATGTTGCCCAACAAATATTCTTTTTCATTCCAAAACACACAACATCTCTCTTGGAACTTTCTTATATGCCTATCTTGGATTGATGAATATGTTGCTGTTATATAACATATTTATTTTGTAAGGCATCAGCCTTGCATTTGCTGATTGGCAAAATGGCTTTAGATATTTAAATAGAGGTGGTTGTTACTCATATGAAAGATCTTTTTCATTTGCTGTTGACTATTGAAGTTTTTCTACAGAAGAGGGAGAAGAAACTAAATGACTAACAGCATAACATTTGATACACACAGAAAGAGAGAGAAAGAGGAGGGGGAAGGGGGGAGAGACTCAAGATCCTTGTCCTATAGAATTCGTTTTGAATTTGTTTCTGGAATATGGGATTTAATATTTTTGGATTAATGCCACAAGATTAAATGTTGTATAAGTTCATTTGTTGTTTTATTAGCAGCAAACTGTCTTTTTGTTTCTGTAAATTGTAGAAAATAAAATTTTTGTCCAACTAAAAATTCAAATGCTTCTCTTTGTTAAAATCATAAAATTGAGAGCAATGGCCAATGCAATTTTTGCAGAAGAGCATGACCACATTAAAGCCATGTTATGAACTCAGATTGCTTCCTTACGTATTTGTTTTCAAAGAGATCATCATCTTTTATCAGTTTAGTTTATCAAGAGCCCTGTAGTATAAATCAAGGGGTAATTATTATTTCGTTAAAGTTATGAGATTAGCATCCTTGCTTGTTCTAATATAAGTGAACTGATCAAACTATGTTCTTCTGCCATTTTATTGGGGAATGATAATCTAAGAGAGAGCGTAACCCACTCCATACAATGTCAATGATTTTCCACATTTGCGGTTGATTGTTTTACCTCCAATTTGCGGTTGATTGTTTTACCTCCAATTTGCGGTGTGTTTGTACATCGGGATCTGGATTCCATTACTTTGTTAAACAGAGTTCCTTAGTTTGGACATTGTGCACTCACTTCATGCGTGCATATGTGTGTGTTTATTCATGCATTGGATGCTTAATAACCATGCTTGTACTTGCTTTTATTTCAGAATAATTCCTTTCAATCACTGTTGCCCATTGTTAGGCAACATATTATAGATGGTTTCAGTCCAAAGGCCCTGGACATGTTTCAAAGGGAATTTGACTTCTTTGACAAAGTCACATCTATTTCCGGTGTTCTTTTTCCACTTCCTAAAGAAGAACGCCGAGCTGGTATTCGGAGGTATACTTCTAATTTGTTAATGCTTTAGCTATTCTTCTCTATGCTTAGTATATTGCTGCTGAGGTCATATGGACTTGACACAACAGGGAGTTGGAGAAAATTGAAATGCAAGGAGAGGACCTTTATCTACCAACTGCTCATAGCAAGCTCGTTAGGGGTATAAGGGTGGATAGTGGAATACCGTTGCAATCAGCAGCAAAAGTCCCCATAATGGTGACTTTTAATGTGATTGATCGAGATGGGGACCCAAATGATATAAGACCCCAGGCTTGCATTTTCAAGGTAAGTCTCTGATTGATGCTATAAAACTGTGACCTAGAAATATCTGCTTTTAAAATGTGGATGTAGAACATATTCAACTAAAATTGCTTTTGTAAATGTATGCAATTATATTACTGATACCCTTGCTGAATACACCTGATCCATAGCTGAAATTTGAAATTTGGCAGTAATCAATAGTCGCTTAATCATTTGTCACGTGTGTTGCACATGATACTCAATGGTATTCATTTCTAAATATCTATTTTTGAAGTTCCTACCAACCAAGGATTTAAATTACTAGCTGGTCCACTTAAAAAGTGCCACGCATTTGTTTGCCTTGATATCTTTCCAATTGTGAAGTTCAATGGATCTCCTAACTTCTCTTCACTGCCAATGGAATGGACAGATGATTGATATTGTTGTCAATTGAATTTCATTGTAAGGAAATAAAAGTTTCTAAATTTAAAATTTTGACTTGCGCCTTTTGAGTTGTATTCCTGAAAGGTGTTGTTCCTTCTCTAAGGTTGGAGATGACTGTCGACAAGACGTTCTTGCTCTTCAAGTGATAGCGCTTCTTAGAGACATATTTGAAGCTGTTGGACTCAATCTCTATTTGTTTCCTTATGGAGTTCTTCCAACTGGTCCAGAGAAGGGTATTATTGAGGTGAGCTTTTGGTTCAATCATTCAACTGCGTTATACTTTGGCTCGTTGCATTAATAGGAGATTGGTGTATGGCCTAGACTGTTGTGTGCATGACTATGGGAAATCTGTTCTTTGAGCCAGTATGGCAAATTGTAACCTGCTTATGTAAAATGTGCATGCTGATTCAGGATAATAATTAATTTCTTAGAACATCAGTTGATATGTAAGATGCCTAATTCTATACTAGATTGGTAACTTGAAAGTAATTGGTAACTGGAGTACTCTTAGACAACATGTTGCTTGTGATTGTTATTACAAAGATTCAGATATTTATTCTCTATCCTGGAAGGTCGTGCTACAGTGATCTCCGTCTGATTGGAAAATATTTCGTGTTAAAATTGTCAGTTGCAAATTGAAAATCTACTGCTAATATATACTCCATTGACCCAAAAAATATGGTCTCACTTCTCTTTTCACACATATTAAGAAAATTTAGTTTTTATAGTTTGATTAATGTTTTTTTTACTATGTTGTCCCTACATTCATAAGCGCCATATTAATAATCTAAGAAACAATAAATTATATCGTTGATTTCTAGGCACATTACATAGAGATATATTTGACATTAACAAATTAACTATAATTTTAACAGGGAAAGTGGGCTATATTTTGGGACAAATGGAAAAGGAAAGTGAGACCATATTTTTGGGATGGAAGGAGTATATATATATATATATATATATAGTCATTACAGTATGACTTGTGCATTTTATGCCATTTATTCCAATGACCTGGGGATGTGTCAGATATCCTTTTCTTCTAGTAGAAGATACTCTAGTGTTATATTTGTCATTATTTTTTATTTGAGAAATTTCTGGTTGAATTTTTCTTCAAATTATGTTTGTTGCGGAATATACAATGAAGCTTAGGCAATCCTTGTAATGTTTCAGCAAACCATAGAAAAGAATATAAGCTGGATTTTGATATCACCTTTTCATATTTTTTATGTGTAAGCTGGTCCTGTACACTTTTGATTTTGTCAGTGCATGATGACAAATTTAAACGGGATCTTGGTAGCATTAGAATGCAGGGTTCACTTGTTATTTCTGCCCACGACCTGACTTCTTTACCTACAAAGTTGTCTTTGATTATTCGTAATTGTTCAGGCCCCATACAACCCACCTGTACAGGTAGTAAGTCTTAAGTAGCCTAACTCTGGATTCTAGCTATGATGCCTAATAGCGAAGTCAAATGTATTAGCTGTTTTAAAACATTTTGAAAGAGAAAATGCAAGTATTGGCCAATATTTGGAGATAGACTTCCCTGACACATTCTTCACCATTGACACAAATAAAACATGCTTCCCCATTTTTCTTAATTGGAAATTCCTTGTAATGCTCAAGTCCCTTTTGATGGATGGCATGATAAAGCTAGCCTTTTAAACAATCTTAATTCCAGTGGATCATCTGTAATATATTTATATGTATTAATCCATAGTAGCTGCCCTTTTATCATGCAGGTTGTGCCTAATTCCCGGAGCAGAAGTCAGATGGGTGAAACAACAGACGGTGGTTTGTACGAGATTTTTCAACAGGATTTTGGGCCTGTAGGATCTCCAAGTTTTGAAGCTGCTCGTGAGAACTTCATCATTAGCAGTGCTGGTTATGCAGTTGCCAGTCTCTTGCTTCAGCCGAAAGATAGGCACAACGGAAATCTTCTTTTTGACAAGTATAAGATCTTCTGACTTTCGATTTTCTTCCTGATTTTAAAATTTGGAGTCGCAAGCTGGAGCATCAAGGCATTTGCATCTGAAAACATTTCTCTTTGCTGGAATAAAAAGATTTGCATGTATTTGTGTGTGTTCATTTCATGTTTTAGCTTTAGACAATTTCAACTCTCCTTCGATATTTGGCATTTTGAGAAATACATTACAGGATAAAGAATAAAGACAACTAACAAGTATTTGGTTCTAACATCGCCTGTGCAGTGTGGGGAGGCTTGTTCACATCGATTTTGGTTTCATATTGGAAACATCGCCTGGTGGAAATATGCGCTTTGAGAGTGCACACTTCAAGCTGAGCCACGAGATGACTCAATTGCTAGATCCATCTGGAGTTATGAAGAGTGAGACCTGGTTACAATTTGTAAGGTAATATGCTTGCATTTTCTTGGACTTCCACCTCACCCCTTACCGCATCAGCATGTAAATATTTTTGGAAACTGATGCTTGATTCTCTTTCATCAACAGCTTGTGTGTCAAGGGGTACCTTGCAGCCCGCCGTCACATGGATGGAATAATCAACACTGTGCTCTTGATGTTAGACAGTGGATTACCTTGCTTTAGCAGGGGTGATCCAATAGGAAATCTTCGCAAGAGATTTCATCCAGAGATGACTGAGCGCGAGGCAGCCAATTTTATGATCCGTGTGTGTACGGATGCTTATAACAAGTGGACGACTGCTGGGTATGACTTGATACAATATCTGCAGCAAGGTATTGAGAAGTAAATGGAAATCATAGATCTTAACATAAATGTAAATGATTGCTTGTAATTTTGTAATTTCTTTTTTTGTTCTTAGTCTTATTGCTGTGATTATTTTCAAGGGTTTTCCACCTTAGAAAATCGAGAGGGTTTAAAGATCGTGAAAACGACACTTCTTTGTATTCTAGTGGTGGAATTCCTATTGAGGCTTGTAAAAGTACAGTTTTTATATCCGTTATTTAATGAAATTAACAGTTGATCGGGAGAACTAAACTTGAGTTGAAATAATAGTGAATGATTTGAACTTCAGTCATTGCTCTGCAGATTCTAG
>CANXYI010807231.1:0-12031 GCA_948208565.1 Hura crepitans | reverse complement strand
TATATAAGATAATGCATAAGAATGGAAGTAAAATTTATATTTAACAAGACTAGAAAAATATGAAGATGTATATAAAAATATCATGAAAATAGTTAATGGAATTAAAGTAAATGCAATTAAAAATAATAAAGGGATATTTGAAAAATTATTAAGTCAAACAAGGGGAAATAAAATAAGAAAATAAAAAGACATTTAAAAATTATTACGAAATTAATTAATATAAGTAGCATGCCTTAAAAAATAGGCACATAAAATATAATTACAAGAATTCAAGTAAGTAAAGGTAATTAAATAAAAGAAATTAAGTAGATTAGATATATTAAATATAAATACTAAATAATAAGGTACATACAAATATAATGGTTATAAATTATATTTTTAAAAATAGTATAGGTAGTAAAAATTTAAGAAAAATGATATGTGAATTAGGAATGGTGAAGAATTAATATGCAAATATTTAGACATTGTAAATGAAAGGAATGCATGGTGATAATAAATAGTAAAGCGAGGAGATGTGTATATTAGAAATTGGAAAGTAATGGGAAATTAAAGAAAGTTAAATCATGGATTGGAAAGGGTAAAACATGATAAAGATGAGTATGTTACAAATAATGCAATTATGTTGTGAACTCAATCATTTTATGTATAAGGAAAATTATGGGAAACAAATGGCTATAATAAGCAATTATAAAGGTTACATTTATGTGTTCATATAATTGAAAGATAATGCTGAAATTTGTTATGATTATGATTTTAATCTCTTGTGATGATTAAATGGATTGGATAAATTGAAAGAGAAACACAAAGAGAAATAAGAAAAGTCTATATTAGTTAGACAACTTGTAACGCCCGTAGTTAAGGTCTTATGAATAGTACCTTCTAGGCCCGAATGATGTTCCTTGCAGTGCGAGGTATCATTACGAGTCAAATGACTGGCTTATTGATCATAAAACTTTGATAGGCCTAAAAATAGGAAAAATGAATGAATTTAAAAATTTAGCAGATCCAATAAATCATTTCGGGTCAAGAACTACTGTATGAGGAGGTAAAATGAGTTTATGCCGGGACAGCCCCGGGATATGCCTAGATGGACCTAAAAATACCATACCCTGAATGAGCATGATGGAGAAGGAATTATAATTTTCTGAGGTCGATAGATATTTTTTTGAATATTTTATTCTGACAAGTGAATAGTACCAAAAAGTCAACTGTTGAATTTTGACTTAAAATTTCATGTGGGCCTTAGTCACACTAATCGAGGATTTTTAAAACTAAAATGAGAACTTTTGGAGGCCTAGAGAATTTTCTGTGAATTTGTGAAGCCAAAAGTGACATAAAATGAATTCTAGCCATTGGATTGCCATGTGTCATGATTTTAAGCAACCAAGCCTTCATACTTAAGGGTTACACATGTGAACATCCTCACTTGTGCCAAAGTTCATCTTCAACCTTGAGTACCCATAGAAGCCAACACCACCTCCATTTTTTCTCCTTCAATTTCTCTCTCATCTCTCTTCTCATCCTTACATAAATTACATAAAAATAACCCTCCATCATCCAGAGATATCAATTCTTCAAAGAAAATTGAGAAACAATGCTCAAATTAGGAGAATTTATCACTTGAGTGAATAGTGACAATTTTGTGTGTAAGTGTCCCAAACTCACTTTTTATTTTTGGTATAGGTAGATTAGAGTATTCCAAGAATTCCTATAGTTTTAGATTTTCATTTGGAGCTCTAGAGTATTTTTAGGAATTTTTCTAAGGTGAGATTTGTGTATGTTAGGTTTTCACCATCCAAGTGAGGAAAACCAAGAAACCAAGGCTAAAAGTGGTGGAGAAAAGGGTGTACTCACACCCTAAGTATGTGGAATAGGTTAAATTTGATATGTCTCATGTGTATGTTGAATTTTGTGTGTGAACCTTGTATGGAAATGCATTAAAGTAGGTGTATGCATGGTAATTAAGTGAAATGGTGTTATAAGCATGTTATTGGCATGAAAATAATAAGTATGGTATGTTGATTTGGGATGAAATGCATATGTAGGTGTATGGGTGTATTGTGGTTGAAATGTGTGTGACATTAAGCATGGCATGTGTAAGCATGATTATAACATGTTATGAGAGGAAATAATAAGCTTATGAAGAATACAAACTATACCCCAAAATGAATCTTGAATAGTAACACATTTAGCATCAAAATATGGTGGAATGGAAGTTAAAGTGCACAAGTATGAAATGAATGGTATAGTGGCATGAATTTGAGTCTTATGATATGAGTATGGTATATAAGTGAATATGTAAAGGAAAGGATGAAATTTGAACTTGGCATGGGTTAGAATTGAAAGAGCACAAAATATAAAAATGACTAAATGAATAGTGTCAGTTGCAAAAAACTGACCATATGAATAGTAACTTTACGACCGTGTTATCTTAACTTGTATGCATTTTGTCTTAACACACAACCTAATGGTAAAATTGGATTTAGGGATTAATAAATG
The DNA here is from genome assembly GCA_948208565.1 of Hura crepitans. Lineage (NCBI taxonomy): Eukaryota > Viridiplantae > Streptophyta > Magnoliopsida > Malpighiales > Euphorbiaceae > Hura > Hura crepitans. The sequence goes on along the minus strand of CANXYI010807231.1, from coordinate 9,532 downwards.
TTAAGATTTATAGCTAGATTAGTTATTAGCCCATTAGTTAGATACCCACTGGATGGGTTGACCGGTCAACTAGGGAGTAAGCAGCTGCTAGGTAGTTGGTCCCCTTAAGGGCCACTACTGTGTGTTGGATGTGGCGGGTGTAGCCACCGAGGTTTTGAGATGAACCCTGCACAGTAGGGTATTGGGAGGTCCATCTAGGCTAATCCCTGCTACTCGTTTATTTGTATGTGGATATTAGGAGGTGCCACGGGGCTGATCCCTACTATCCACCTGAGAGGATTGTGCTATGAGTTGTAGATATTAGGAGGTCCATAGACTGATCCCTGCTATCTGCTAGTCCGGTATTGAGAAGTCTATGAACTGATCCCTGCTATTAGGTGAGGTAAGTGCACCTACCTAGGTCTTAAAAGTGAGCCACTACACAAGATAGTCCTGCTATCTGGTGTTTTAAAGAGTTTTCTATCTGTCATGGGCCTTTAATAGTTATAAACTAGATTGAGTCATAAATGAATAACAAAACTTCATAATACACTTGTTTTAGAATGGTGAGGGTGAATATTATGTATATTGAATGTTGCATGTTGCTTGTATGCATGATGGACATATTATATTTGACTTATTCCACCACTGAATTTATACTCAGTGTATCAGTGTTTCGATGCGCAGGTATTAGAGTGAGTGACAACTAGCATTAGACATCTCCAGTGTAGCTGCGGTTGAGTTTTTTGGTACTTTTTGTTTTTCTTTTTGAGTTTGATAGAGGTGCACTCATGTATATAGAGATATTGTGGGTTATGGGATGTTTGTTCAATTGAGACTGATAAACTAATAGGCATGTATAGTTTTACATGTTAATATGAATCGGCCTATGCATACTTGTGTGCTGATGGGTCTATGATCTTATGATTTGTGACTTGTGTATGTTGCTGATGACTGTTGTCATCTAGAGGACAAGAAGGGTCTAAATGGGGGTATGTTGAAGAATTGAATTTAGAAGTGTTCTTTTCTGCAAGTTTAATTAGGGTTTATTGCTCGGGCAGCTGTTATGCTGCCCAATTTTTTGTAATTGTTTAATAGTGTCAGTTAGGAGTTTTAATAGACTAAAATAGGCAGAAATAAAAGGATAATTAATAAAAAGGGCAAAAAGGGTAGTTAAGTCAATGTTGGTTAAACTTAGGTAAAAGCTAAATGAAAGGCCCATGGGGAAATATAAGGATGGGTGACCTCAGCAGGAAGTAGCACACCTTGCCTGTTTCTTGTAGAAATAGGTAGGGGGTGTTACATAACCTATTAGATAGGTTGATCGGTTAACTAGGGATAAATAGTAGCTGCTAGACTATTTTGATGCTATTTCATGCTAGTGCAACAGCTATAGGTCCATAAGGCCACTACACATATATCATATTGGTACAACAGCTGTAGGTCCATAGGCCCACTACACATATATCATGCTGGTGTAGCAACTATATGTCTAGTAGGGCCACTGCACATCTATATATTTAACGCTAGTGCAATAGCTAAAAAGGTCCAATTGGGCCATTACACATATACATAGATATAACACGGGTGCAAATAAGACCTATGAGTCGATATCCATTATTCAATGATGAGATGTTATCTATCAATGTAAAGCCTAAAAAATCCCAGTGTTATGAATAGTACTTCTCGGGACGTGAATAGTTTTTGCTAAGGCCGGGTGCACTAATTTTACTAAATGGAAGTATTAATCATAACATAATTTTGCATGAAATTTGAAGTCAAAATGAAGTCATTTAGATGATTAAAAATGACAATTAAGTTTTATAGTAGTGTCACATGAATAGTAACCTATTTTTAATTGAATAGTAAAATATTCAAAAGTTGCTCAAAAAATTTCAAGATTGATACAACTTGATACTTAAAAATTCGAAATGGCCTAATGGCATTGGAATTAGAATTTTTAGAGATCAGGAAGTATTTTTACTAAAATAGGGTTATATAAAATAATATAATTTTATTCTATTTTTTGCAGTTTTCGAACTCCAATTTTTAGAGGCTTATGAAAAATTAATTAATTGAATTTTGGGGAGTTAAATTGGAGGAAAAAAAAGTGACTCTCAATTTTTAAAAATTAGAAGAAGAAAAGAAAAGGACTTAATTTTTCTTAAAACCTACACATATATATAGGCTAAATGTTCATTAACATAGTCAAGGTTTGAATAATGGAAAAAAAACACATCCCTTTTCTCCCATTTCCAGCCGACGGCTTCTATAGAGGGATCATCCATTTTCAATTCTTCCTCCCTCTAATTTAGCCCATATTAAGCTATCAAAACATAATAGCCATACCTTCATAGCCTTTAGATGTCGAATTGAGTAAGAAATCGCAAAAAATTGATGGATTGCTCAATTTTACATCTTAATTAATAGTGACCAATTTTCATTCGGGTAAGTTTTTTTTAACTTTAATATTTTTCCAATGTTCCTTGGGTGCACAAGAGTGTTTTGTATATGGTCAGTTTTTAATTTTAGAGATTGTATGATTTTTTTTGGGATTTTTACAAAATGAATCTGTATTTCGCAATTGAGTAGGGTGAGAAATGAATCAAAAAAGGGAAGGAGAAGGCATAGTCAAGCCTCATATGCATGTTTTAACTTGGGTTGTAAGTGTAATCGATATAAAATGCTCAAATTAGGCATGCCCTAAGTGAATATGTGTGTATGTGAAAGTGTGCTTATGAGTAATTGTGATTAAATGATTCATTACTATGAATTTATGATAATGCCATGAATTTGTATGTTATGTAATATATGTATGATGATGAAAGTGATGGTGTGAGTGCATATTTCATTATAGCCAAAATGGGTGTCAATATGCATATGGAGAATTATGTGTATTACGTAATATAATTGAGGTGAATGTGAATTAATGTGATAGTGGCATACATTATGTGAATTTTATGAATGTATGTAGCATGATGAGTATATGGGAAGTGAAGGAATTGAGGGAGAATTAAGGGTGGCCGAAATGTGCATAATGGGTATGCTTAAGTGTGGTTGATGAATGGGCTGAATGGATGAAGGCATGAAAGTGTGATTTTGACATGTTAAGAATGACTTAAAAGATGATTATGATGTATGTTATGCTAAGGATTATGTTGGACCGAAATTCCCCATGTTGTGGTATGCTAAATTTATGCAATGGTAATGCTTATTTAATTTGCTATATGCCATGAGCTATATAAGTTCTCTTTAATAAGCTATATTGGCTGAATGGTATAGTGGCCATATGTTATGGTTTTAGTCATGATAAATAACTTATGATCTTGCTAATGAGCAGGTTATGAGTAATTAAGGCTTTTTATGTGCATAATTATTAATATGGACACACTATATATTTGGATGCTAAATGACATTTTTATGTGTATTATTCTTGAATATGATGCATATGTTATATCTCATACTAGTAAAATGAACTTAAGAACCATAATGACATTAAAATGGAAAATATGAACTATATAGGCTAATCAAGTTAAAGTAAGGTGGTAAAAATAAATGAATATGGTTAATAGCCTATTCGAGTAAAATAACCTAGTTAGATATATTAACTGATCAACCTAAGTTATTAGTAGCTGCTAGGGTACATCTGTGCCTTCTTTATGTTTAGCCAATGGGCCTATGCTATATGTTAACCTTTGGGTTTATGCTATGTTCAATCTTTGTACTTATGTTATTCTTGGTCTATAAACCTATGCTATATGCAGCCAACAGGCTTATGCTATATGTTGACTTTTGGGTCTATGCTATATTCAATCTTCATACTTATGTTATTCTTGATCTATGGACCTATGCTATATTTGGATGATGGGCCTATATTATGCTCAGTCTTCGAACTTACGTTGGTAGATGGCTTTCGGGTCATTTAGAGGTTGTACTGACCATCTAGCCCTATTATCCATAGGATTCTTATTTTTTTTATATAGGTAGTTAATGAAAGAAAATAAGAATATTTACATAAAGAGGTTACATAAATTGCATATTATTTATCTTATGCATCATATTATGACATGTTGTAAATTATGATATGTTTTAATGGCATAACACTCCTATTGCACACTTACACATACTATAATGTCTATGTGATCTATGAGATGATATACTTATGCATGTCACTATGAATATGGAATAACATGTTATATTGATTACACCACTAAGCTATTACTTAACGCATCATGTTTTTCCTTGCAATCCGTAGGTTTAAGAAGAACATTCTAAGTTAAAGCCTCAGTACAACAAGATTTTTAAGAGAAGTCTTTTACTTTTGGTATATATATTTTGTTGTATATAAGTTATGTAATGTAAATATAGAAGCACTCATATGTTGTGTATTGGGGAATATGGGCTTAATTTGTATAATTATGTGTTTTAAAGTTGCTAATGTTTTGTAACCTTATTGAAGATTGATTTAAAATGTTTTACTTGTATGATATCTCTTCCTGAGGTTGAGATTGTGTTTTGTGTTGTTGACTAATTTGGAGTAATAAGAGGATCACAAAAGTTATGGATTGAGTTTGAAATGATATAGAAGTGTTTGTTTTTATTACAGGTTACTATTTATATTTGGGAGAGTGTTTGGTACAGCCACTATACTACCAAAATTTTGGCATGATGATTCCCAAATTTGTTTTCCAAAGAATGGTTATAACCATGTTTTAATATGTTAGAGTACGGTAGTTTGGATAGCATGTTTGTGTGCACACTCCCTATTCGGTTCCAGCAATCGGATCAAGTAGAAGTGTCACAATCAAATATAGGCTAGGTTTAATAAATAATTGGATAAAAAGTAGTAAACATCAATGAAAGGAACCTAGAAAACAAAGATGACATCTCAAATAATGTGTTATACATAATAAACTGTGAGAATTAAGTGGTAATATACATATGTAAATTCAGGGAATATAATAGTGTAAAAGAAGTGTAATTTGGAAGAAGTAAGTGCAAAGATGAAAACCATGTTATGAATAAAGAAATATATGAATATATATAAGTGTAGATAATATGAGAGTGATATGACATAGCTGAAAATGCTAAGGTAAAAGAGGCGTGTTATGAAATATGTATATATAAGAGAATATGGAAAACATGCTAATAAAGAGAAAGAAAGAGACAGAAACACATATGAGGGAATGATTAGTAATGGTATAAAATAGCATAATATGTTAAGACATAAGAGGTTAATGATTATGTAAATATACATAAGTACCTAGACATAAAAAAAGATGAACAAGGAATTATCTAATAGAAAGATGAATGTAGATAGAAAATTTAATAATGACATGAAGTATAAGTTTCATAATATTGGAATACACCACTAAGCAATTATGCTCGGTGCATTGGCTTTTGCTAATGTATAAGTTAAAGATTGAATCAGGCAAGGCAATAGATCAAGTGCCAACAACAACATAAGCTTATGTAAGAACTGAAATAAGTAAGAGTCCATTACAAGCATCTCTACCTACCATAATGTGTCTACAATGTCAATGTAATATTATGTATAAAATGTATGTAAATAGGAAGTAGACCTAGATTATTTGATTTCAATTTTGAAAATGTAAATGATAGTTATACTAAATGATTTTTAAATATTAATATTATTGTTATTATGGTTAAATATGGTGCATATATGTTATATATTGAGAGAGTTCGAATTGGTATAGAAAGTTTTATTGAAAGATTACATATAGATAAAATAATAAAGGGTGCAAATATCAAGATAAAGAAACAAAAACTAAATTAGACATGTAACATCCTATGCTTGCACTGGCTTATTGATTGGGTACAAGGGTGCTGCAGATAATCATTAAAAAATGAAAAGTTATAAACTAGTAGACAAGTATTGCAAATTTACACATAGACAGATCATATAAACAAATTAAAACATAAGAAACTTATAGATTAGATATTATATTTTTATCATTGTAATCAATTTTATTGAATACCTATACCTAGTTTTCTTATGAACTAAGTAAATATGATCTTCCTTTAAAGGTTTTGTGAAGATGATTGCCAATTGGTAGTCTATTAGACAAATTCCATAATAATGTCTCCTCTTTGAACATGATCACAAATAAAATGATGCCTTATTTCACTATGCTCGGTTCTTAAGTGTAAAATAGGATTCCTAGTAAGATTTATTGCACTAGCATTATTACAATAAATTGGAATTTATCTTTATTGATTCTATAATCCTTCAATTATTGTTTGATCTATAGATCTTGAGCCACACAACTTCTTGCAGTAATATATTCTACTTCTGTTGTTGACGATGCTATGGAATTTTGCTTTTTACTTGACCAAATGATTAAGGATTGTCAAAGGAAGTGACAAGCTCTTAAAGTAATTTTTCTATCTATTTTACATCTTGCATAATTTACATTTGAATATCCTATTAAGTCAAATGATGTACCTTTAGGATGCTATAGACCAAGTTCTTGTGCTTTAATTAAGTATCTGAATATTTGTTTTATTGCTAAAAGATGGAATTCTTTAGGATTTGATGGAATCTAGAACATAAGCAAATGCTAAAATAAATGTCAGGTCTACTTGATATCAAATATAGAGAGATCCAATCATTCCTCTATACAACTTCTCATTTACACTTTTTCCTTTCTCATCTTTTTTCCTCTTTTTAGAGGGACTTATAGGAGTTTTGGTAGCTTTTGCTTTTGACATTTCAAAATTTTTGAGTAGATCTTTTTTTATGTTTCATTTGATTTATGAAGATCCCATTTTTGCATTGTTTGATCTATAATCCAAGAAAGAAATTTAATTCTCCCATGGAACTCATCTCAAACACTTTCTTCATATTTCCTCCAAATTATTTACACAAGTAAGGATTAGTGGCACCAAAAACAATATCATCAACATAAATTTGAATAATTAATATATCAAAAAATTTATGTTTAATGAATAATGCAGTATCAACTTTATCTTTATCAAATCCATGATCAAGTAAAACATTACTTAGCCTTTCATACTATGCTCTAGGAGCTTGTTTTAATCCATACAAGGCTTTTGATAGTTTATAAACATGATATGGATGTTTAGCATTTTCAAAATAGAGAGATTGTGATATAAATACTTCTTTTTTTAGAAAATTATTTAAGAATCGACTTTTTATATCAATTTGATATAATGTAAAATCATTAAAACATGCAAATGCATAAAGTATTTTGATAGCTTCTAATCTAGCTAGAGGAGCAAAAGTTTCATAAAAAATATATACCTTCTTCTTGGTTGTAGCCTTGAGCCACTAATTTGGCTTTACTTCTAATTACATCACCTTGTTCATCCATTTTATTTTTGAAAATCCATTTTGTTCTAATAATAGAAGCATTTTTAGGTTTAGGGACTACATTTTATACCAAATTCCTTTTAAACTAATTGAGTTCTTCTTGCATTGCTAGAATCCAATTTTCCTTATTTTGTGCTTCATGAACATTTTTTGGTTCTAATTGAGATACAAAAGCAACATTACCATAATACTCCTTTAGTTGTCTTCTTGTCATTATTCTTCTTAAAAGATTAGCTAAAAGATTTTCTTTGGCATGATACTTGTGATATCTCCATTTTTTGATAGATTACAATATACCATATTTCCTTCTTCATCTTGTTTGTCTTTTTGTTTTTGATTAACTATTCTACTTTTAGTTTCTTCTACTAGCTTAGGTTCTATATTCTCCTCTTCATTTTTTTGTGAAGTGTCTTGAAATTTCTCTGCTTCCTTTCCTTTCTCATGATTTCCTATTTCATCATCAATAAAATACATTTCTCAAAAATAAACATAAGTGGTATTAGCTACTATTCTTTTATTGTATACTTTATAAGCCTTAATATTGTGTGAATACCCCAAGAATGTATCCTCATCAAATTTAGCATTGAATTTTCCCATATTACTTTTATCATTGAAAAAAAACAATTACAGCTAAAAGCTTAAAAGTAGTTAATGTTTGGTTTCTTTCCTTTCCAAATTTCATAATGAGTCTTTTGTAGAACTGATATGATTTATGTTCTATTAAAGATGTAGCACGTTGTATTTACTGCTTCACCCTAAAAATATTTTGGTATATTACATTCATTTAGCATCATTCTAGCCATCTCCTGTGGTGTTCTATTTTTTTTATTCTACTGCTCTATTTTGCTAAGGTGTTCTAGGAGCTAAAAAATTATGATGTATACTTGTTCTATCATAGAACTCATTAAAAATTTAATTTTCAAACTTTCCTCTATGATCACTTCCAATTTTGTGATCTTATATCCCTTTTCATTTTGAATATTCCTGCATAACCTCTCAAAATTTTCAAAAGCATCACTTTTATGAGTAAGAATGATTACCCACATATATCTTAGGTAATCATTTATGATTACCATTGCATAGGCTTCCACTTAAACTTGTTGGAGTAATTAGTCTAAACAAATCCAAGTGTAATAGGTTAAGAGGTTTGCTCGTAGATATGTCATTTTTTTCATTTGAAAAAAGATTTGGTCTACTTATCTAGTTGACAAGTTTTACAAGCATGTTCTTTGTCAAATTTTATTTTCGGTGGACCTCCTATGAAATCCTTTTTGGATAACTTTTCAATTGTGTATATACTAGCATGGCCAAGTTTCTGATGCTAGATTTTATTCTAATCATCTTGTGTGATTAAACACACTTCTTTGTGTTCTTTTTACTCTTGTAGATTAACTATGTAGACATTTTCTCATTTGTGCCTAGTTAAAACAATGTCTCTTATTCCTACTTTTTCTACTCTGCAATGATCTATTTCAAAGATCACGATTTTATTTTTGTCACAAATCTTATTGATGCTTAATAGATTATACTTTAATCCTTTGACGTAGTAAACATCCTCTATGGTTAGATTTGTAGCAATTGAACATATTCCTATTTTTTAACCTTTACTTTTGTCACTAAAACTAACTTTTCCACCATCCATCATAGTTAGATTTGAAAACTTTGTTTTATCCTATGTCATGTGTCTAGAACAACCACTATCCATGTACTATTTGTTTGCATCACTGCTTTATAGATATACCTATAAGAAGGAATTAGATAGAGTTAGGTACCCAATTTGTTTATGGTTAGTGCTGTTTGTAGATTTCAATGCTTTTTATTGTGTCTAGATACTTTGATCTGCACATTTTTCAGAAGACTCACTTTGCCTAGTTGTTTTAGTGGATTTCTTTTGAATCCAATAAACTTTTCCATCATTAAATCTTTTCTTATAGAAGCATTACTTAGATGTATGTCCTTTTCTACAATAGTAATTACACTTAGATGTGGAAGCATTCATATAGGTAGATGAGACAAATAAAATATAATGGTCATAATTATGATGAACATGTCTCTTATTGTAGTTTTAGTATGTTTCCTTTAATTCCTATTAGTTTAAGCACCATCAAGATCTAAACCTTTCTTTTTATTTTTAATTTTTTCCAAGTGATTTATCTTCTAAAATAGTTTCATAAAAATATTACTTATTTTCCTTTCATT
>CANXYI010807121.1:0-12411 GCA_948208565.1 Hura crepitans | reverse complement strand
CTTGAGCAATTATGAGCCTAAATGGCATTACCTAGAACTTATAATGCCTATGTTAAATCTTATAAGCAATATTAGGTGTATTGACTTCTTTTATTCTTAATTTGTAGTACCTTAATCTTAAATAAATCTTAGAAAACACTTCAAATTCTTTTAGCTAATCAAACAAATCATTAATGTGAGGTAATAGGTACTTGTCCTTGACTTTGACTTTATTCAACTATTTGTAGTCTATATATAGTCTTAATTATCCATCTTTCTATTTTACAAACAACATTAGAGCTCCCTAGGGTGAAACACTAGGTTTAATAAATCCCTTGTCTAATAACTCTTGTAGTATAATCTTTAACTCTTTAATTTCGTAGGAGCTATTAAGTATGGAATCATAGAAATTTATTCTACGCAAGGATGAATCTCAATCCCAAACTCGAGTTCCTATTTAGGTGGTAAACTAAGTAACTCATATGGGAAAACATCAGGGAATTTTGACATAATAGGAATCTAGCTCACATCTAGCTCTTCTCTCCTTGTATCTATCATATGTACAATATAAGCTTCTCACCCTTTTGTAATTGATCTCCTATCCACTATGGTGAAGAGTATATTAGACAAGAAATCCATTCTTTCAGCCACAATTGTAATCTCTTTCTCATTAATAGTCTTAAGAGTGATTATTCTCTATCTACAATCCACTAAGGCATGATGCTTGGACAACTAATCTATGTCTAAGATTATATCAAATTCATCAAAAGGTAACTTAATAAGATGTGCAGGAAACACATATCTTTGCACTAGCAAGGGACATTCTTAATAAATCTTATTCACCATCACATATTGTCCTAAAGGGTTGCTAAGTATAATGTCAATATCAAGCAAATCTTCCTTTAACCCCTAATCATTTGCTTATGTTATACATGTATAAAAATTTGGAGAACTTAGATCTATCAACGTTATAGGAGGCATATCAAAAAGGTAGATGGTACTAGCTATAACTTTTGGTGAGTTCACCTTCTCTCTAGCTTTAATAGCATACTACCTTACTGGTGCTTGAGGCTCAGCTCTATCAACTGTCCATGATCTAGCCCTCAGATTGCCCCATCTCTATCACCTATATCTTGCCACTGTCTATTGAAAATAGCTACTAATGATGCCTAAAATTTAGAAAAGGCTATTGACTTCTTATGACAATCCTTAATGAAATAATCCTTGGAGCCACACCCATAATAAGCTCTAGGTATCATTTTCCAACATGTAACCCTATGTCTCTTGTTACAATGCTCACATAATACCATTGGAGCACTCCTGGCTATAGATATTGGTGTACTAGATGTAACACTTAAAAACCCCACTTTCATAGATAATACTTCTAAAGGCATAAATAGTGTTGCCTAAGCAACTGGGTAAAATAAAGGTGGGCCAGAGGAGTATTAGTCACAAAACTATATAAGGTAAAATAATTATGAAAATAAACTTATATGTAGTTATTGTTGTACTAATTAAATTTTTCATAATAAGATCTAGTGAATAGAAACTTGAGTTTACATCAAGTTGTAAAAAGGTCAGGATGTGCCTAGAATGACTTGGAAATTACATGACCTAAAGGTCAAAAATTCTAAGTAGTACATTGGTGGTGAAATCAAAATTTTCAAATAATGATAAGTATTTTATCTAAATTTCTTAAAAACTCAATTGATTTGTTAAAGGCTAATGCCATGGTGAGTTTTTCTCTCTTTCTCCCTTAGTTTTTTCATTTCTCTTCCAATTCTCTATAAAACCTTACACTATATCATCAAAAATATTCTACATCACCTCTAGAAGCCAATTTTGGTGTCAAAATTTCTAGAAATGAGTGTTTTGGTGGAAAAAGAATGCTTTGAAAATTTAGAGTTTCAAACCATAAATTGAGGTAACCTTTAAATCCAAACCCTAGCATTTTTTTAGGTAATTATGGATGTTTTAATTTAGAGTTATAGTGTTATTTTTGAAATTGGAGGTGTATAAATTTTTCTATGAACTTTTCTAATGAAATTTCTATTTGGAATTTAGAGAACATGAAGGAGGACAAGAGTAAAGGCAAAGAGAAGCTGTAGAGTGTCATTTAAGATGTCAAATAAATGCTCTATAAATGTATTCAATAAAATATATGCATGTTTGTTTAAGTTGCCAAACATCCATAGTAGGTGTCATAAAGGGACTTTATTAATTTTAGGGGTTAGAATAACCCTAAATTATTGTTAGAGGTACATTAGGGTTTAATGTATGTTAATTAACAAATGTGAATCATAAAGGGAGTGAAAAATGAGCTAAATGAGGGAAATAGAGTAATAGCCATATTCTATGTAAAATGGGGACATAGTTGGAATTAATGGATTTATTGTGTAATTAGCATAATCAAAGTGTGATATGCTTGAATGTATCGGTATAATATGTATGGGATATGTGTATTCATGAATGTGTGTAATATTAAGAAAGTTGAGCATGAAACATGCGAATGTTGTATGATAAAATGAGTAGTGCATAATGTATGTTCATATAAATCATATGGTAATATATATTGATTGTTTGATAATGTGTGATAGCCCTTACCAGATTCCCAAAAAAACTCGATAGATGATGAAATTCCCACTACATCACCCATCCTAAGATTTTCCTAAGTCTGCACTCCTTAACACTTATAGATTATTTATTATTTGATAAGATATTGCTTAAATCATCAAGCTATCCCTTAAACTATTCTTATTTAAGTTATAATAGACCTAGGAAACCATTAAATTGACCCTTAATATGTTTATAGGAATCTAGGTAGAACATGACATTTTGAAATATTTCACCTGTAAAAACACTTCTAATATCATTATTATCACTCTATCTCCTTTCGAATCCTTCTAGTCCACTTAATAACATTGCCACACTATTAACATACACTAAAGTACTACACAGGGCCTCAGGCCCAAAATCATCAAAGGCCACATAAATTAAACATTTAGATAAACAGCCTGACTATATACATCACACATTCACTTATATTTATATAGACACTAACTTATAAGCTTACTGAACCTATAACCTATATTATTTACATGAGTGCCTACTAAACCATTAAAAAACACACATAACAATATAACCTTCAATGTCTGTGCTACTACACTGCACGATCCTCTAGGCTAGACTGCTAAACTCTATAACCTGCACACCAAAATATTAATACACTGAGTATAAAACTTAGTGCTGAATTTAATGTATTAAAAACATGTCACATGCAGGCACTTAAATGTAGCAACATGTTATAAATCTACAAATGCAATGTATGGCAATCAATTTATGCAAGTGTCATTAATTCTTATACTCTTTCTCTTAGCTTAACTAATTATAGTTATGCCACTATGGTATTTTCATTTAATTTATTCATTCTATGATTTGAGTTCAAGCTTGGTCTGTATTTTAATTTAATAGGCCTGACTAGAAAGACTACAATTTGAAACACTAGACCATGAAGGAACTAAAAATTATGCAGAGGCCTACATTTTGGACCCTAATTGCTGTACCGGCCAAGTTTGATAGTAGGGACCAATTCACATGAACCTTTTAATACTAGATAGGGGATAATAGGGATCAGTCCATAGACCTCTTAATAACCCAATAATCAATAGCAAGTCACTCTATGGAATGCAGGGATTGATCTGTAGACCTCCTAATATCTAATAATCAATAGCAAATAGCCCTAGTGGAAAGCATGGATTAGTCCATAAACCTCTAAATATCCAATATATCATCATTAAATATCTCTAAAGGATAGTAGGGATCAATCTATAGACCACCCAATATCTAGTAAATCATCATCAAATATCTAGCAGATGCTAGTCCCTAATTGACCGGTTAACCCATCCAGTGGGTGTCTAACTAATGGATCATCTGTCTTTATTTTATGTCCATTTACTTATCAATCATCATGTAATAATATTTAAAGTTGAAAAATAGAGAGTTATGAATTTATTTCAATAGTTGAATTTTGACCCAAATAATTACAAGTCTATTTTGGTCCTACCGGACACTTAAAGGCCTATTTTTCTAAGCCAATTTTAGTCAATTTCTTTAGTAGTTCCAAGTCCAATTTAAGTTGAATACATACCATTATTCTAAGTCCAATATGTTTAATTTAATTGCCATTTCCTATTCATGCTCCAATTAATCATTTTTATGGGATAGTTATAAGTCACTATTCATTTTTTGTACAAAGTTATAGGTCCACAGTCACCATTTTCTGGGCATTTTTCCATGCCATTCTAATCCATTACAACATGCCATTGTGGATCCAAAAATTAAGTCATTCCATACATTCCAAATGGCCTCAAAAGTGACCTTTATTTCATGCCATTATAAGTTCCATTATAGGATATTTTTATCATCCCTATTTTGAGCCATTGATAAACTGTTTCTTAGCTCTATTATGATCACCAATCCTTTGCTTATACTAACAAATTCTGTTACCATACTTATTCACATGTTTATACCCATTTCATGCCAACCTCAAACTGTAGAATTTGTGTGTATCATACCATGTCATTTTTACATGTCAAACATGTAACGCCTGATAGTAAAGGTTTTATGAACAATACCTTCGGGGCTCGAGTGGTGTTCCTTATAGTGCGGGTCGTTATTTTGAGTTCGATGACTAGGAATTTTTAGATATATAGAATATTTTAAGAATTGTTGAGGCAAAAAGTGACATAATGTGTATATAAAGCCATTAGGGCCAATATAATGGATCCAACCTATTAAGGATAAGTTATTAAAAGTACGTTATCAGCCCACCTACGTAAAGTCATCTTTTTCCCCATGAAAAACTCTATGGCTGATGTGAATACCAAGGCAAGCCACCATTTTTAGCCATTTTCTCTCTCCTAAATACCACCTAATTTCACGTAAAATTTATAAAAATTAAGCCTCGATCATCTAAAGATCTCAATTCTAGTAAGAATTTCAAGAAAGAATGCCAAAATTGCATAATTCACCACTTGGGTGAATAGTGCACAAAGTAAGCAAAAATCCTTTAATATCATTTTTTTTTAATTTTTGATATAGTTAGCTTAGGCAATTCTAAGTGTTCCTATGTTTTTAGAATTTAAATTTAAGTTATAGGTGAATTTTTAAAATTTTTCTAAGCCAATTTTGGTGTATGTTAGGGGTGAATATTTCAAGTGAGAGGGAGCAAGCCAATTAAAAGGTTAAGGGGAGGAGAAAGGGGTGTGAATACACCCTAGGTATATGGATAAATCCAAATTTATTATGCCTATTATGTGTGTACAATTGTATGCTTAAATGTTGTATAGAAATAGGTTAAAATAGGGTAAATGTATGTAATTAGGCAAATTGCATTTTAATCATGTAATTGGTGTTAAATTATTGGGATTTGTATTCTAAAATGAAAAGTATTGCATGTGTAAGTGTGGTGATTTAATGTCGCTGAAAATGGGGTCAAATGGGTATGGCATGTGTGGTTAAGCATTAGATGCATTTGATAGGTAAATTGAATGTGGTAATCACCAATAAAGTGACTTAAAATGGGTACATTATAAGACATAGAAATGTGAGTCATTTGAGTGAGAATATGTGACCAAAAAGAAGGTAAAATAATATGGCTCATATCAGGTATTGAATATAGGAATAATGGGATAAAGAATTAAAGGAAAAAAAATTTGAATGACATCAGAAAAAGAAAGCATGAAAGGCAAAATTGACTAAATGAATAGTGTTAGTTGCGAACATTGACCAAATGAATAGTAACTTTATGACCGTAGGCAAAGTTATAGTAACTTGGCTAAAATTGTCATAAAATGTTATGTAATGGTTAAATAATAGTAATAACAGTTAAAAATGGTTAATGGTCCATCAGTTAGACACCCATTAGATGGGTTGACCAGTCAACTAGGGTTAAAGCAGCTGCTAGGCAGTCAGTCCTTTCGGGGTGTACTGCTAGGTGTTAGTTTATGGCAGGTGCCTAGGTTTCATAATGAGCCACTGCACTACAAGTTGTTATTTATGGATTGGGATTGTTCTACAAATGGGTCCCTAGGTATTCCACCACAGGTGCTTATTGCTACTAGGTGCAGGTACTAGGGGTGGTCTACAGACATGTACCCGTTATCTGCTATAGGTGTTCGAGTATCGAGGAAGGGAGGTATAGCTATATAAGCCCTAAAAGTGGGCCATTTTATAGGACACATCTCACTATCTAGTGTCTTAAAGTGTAGTCTGTCTGGCATAGGCCTGTAAGGAAATAAATTGAAATAATAGATCAGAAAGCTAAGATTAACAAGTATGTAAATTAGAAGAAAGAAATAAATGCACTTAATGCTGTAGAAAATACCTATTTTGTCTGGAACACTACATTGTGAATTGTTGCATGTATTGACATATTATGTTTGGCTTAATCCACCACTGAGTGTCATACTCACTGCGTCGGTGTTTCGATGCACAGGTAGTAAACAAATAGCAGTCCAACATTAGAAAACATCGACAATGTAACTACCAGAGTCTGTTAGTATTTCTTTTTTTTTTCTTTTTATCTTTTATACATAGAGTTGTACTCATGTATTTATAGATAATATGAGATATGGGATATACATATAAAAGTATGTGAGCAATTGAATGTATGTATAGTTTTGTTTATAAATGAATAGTTATTTCTATTTGCTTGTATGTTGATGGGTATACGGCCCTGTGACTGATTGTTGAATACATAGTTGATGTGGTTGACTATGATTTGGAGGACCAGAGGGTCCAGAAGGGGGTATATTGATGAAAGGTGTGTTAGAAGTGTTTTTCTTACAGGTTGATTTTGTGTTAGTTAATAAGGCAATCATTATGCTGCTAGATTTTTCATAAATATCTAATAATGGCTGATAAGTATTTTAACAGACTTAAGTAGATAGTAATTAAGATATAATTAATCAAAATGGGTTTAAGACTGGGTTTGGTTAAAAGTACTCAAAGATAGGTAAAAGTTAAACGAAAGGTCCTTAGGGAAATTCCTAGATGGGTGACCTCAGTGGGAGTAGCATGCCTTACTTGTTTCAGGTGGATATGGGTAGGGGGTGTGACATTTAGTGTTATCAGAGCAGGTTTAGGTGTTCTTAGGCATCTTATACATAAGTGCATAAGTCTAGGATGTCAGTCTAAGTCAAGCAACACTGTTTGATGCTGACCTTTGTATTTAATATAGTTATACATGATGAGTGAAAGAACTCCACTCGAAGGGGGAAAAGAGGTGGCAAGTTATGCACCTACAATGATACATAGACTACAAAGGGGTGTAGCTATCCTAGACCTTAGTGATACAGCATAGAGATAACTGCCACCATAGCCATAGCCTCAAGTACAAGTTTCTCCAGCATCGCTATAACAGATTATTGATTTGCTAAGACAGACTATAGCACTAGTCCTAGCACCAGCTCTAATGCTTGTTATAGACAATCCTCCATTAGCTCCTCCAGCCCCATAGAAGACTTACTTAGAGAGGATTAGGAAGCTAAGGGCAGTAGATTTTCTAAGATCCCATGAGGATGATACAGCCAAGGTTGAGTACTGGCTGGAGAGGACCACCAGAATATTAGAGGAGTTGGAGTGCCTAGGAGGGGAGTATCTGAGGTGTGCCACATCTTTGCTTTAGGAAGAAGCATTCCATTGGTAGGATAGACTAAAGAGAGAAAAATCAATAGAGGAATAGACATGGGACATCTTCCTAAAGGAGTTAAAAAAATGATACATTTTGAACTCCTACATAAATAAAAAGAGGTAGGAGTTTTTTATCTAAAGCAAGGGTAGAGGTCAATTTCAGAATATGAGAAGGATTTCAACCACCTAAGCCACTATGCATTTGAGTTTCTCCCAACTGATGAGGAGAATTTCATGAGGTTTGAGAAAAGCCTCAATGTGGAGATTAGGATATAGATTTCCACCTCTGAGATCAGAGATTTTTCAAAATTGGTAGCAGCAGCCTACAATATGGAGGAAATGGTTAAAGAGAGGAAAGACTTATTTCAGTGAAAGAGGTCTTTCACAGTAGGCCAGATGAGTTCAGCTCTAAGTGGGAGCAAGAAGCCGAGGGAAATTCAACAGAGTTAGCAGTCCTAGAGGTAGCAGGGCTAGTAGACATAGTCACAGAGTTAGGCATCTTCACAGAGGACCAATTAAGGGTACACTATTAGACCTCAACCGCCTTCATCACAATAGGCATCTAGTGCACCTTTGTCCACTGCCAAGGGTGTGCCACCTGTGTGTGAGACCAGCTAGAGATAGCATTGGGCTCAGTGTCGATTGAAGACAAGAGTATGTTTTATTTATGGTTCATGAGATCATTGGTGAAGGGATTGCCCTTAGAGCCCAGCAAAGGTAGCACAGACACAAGCCTTAGTAGCAGTTACAACTAGCAGACCGCCGAGACCCATGAGATAAGAGCAAACTACCACTGGTTAGAGAGGTAGACCAGAGACCAGAGCTTCAGCATAGCAGTATGCCATACTTGCCCTAGAGGATGCAGAGGCTCCATACTTTATAGCTGGTACTTTTTCCTTACTTAATGCTTTAGTACTAGCTTTGATAGATCTATAATCCACACACTCTTACATATGCATAACACAAGCAATAGATAGAGGCTTAGAACCTGAACACATTAATTTAGACATTTAAGTGAGTAACCCAATAGGTTAGACAGTGACAGTGAACATTGTATACAGATACTATCTTCTGATGACACATGGTCAGACATTCTTGGTAGACCTAACAAAGCTACCCTTCTATGAGTTTGATGTCATCTTGGGTATGGATTGGCTAACAGAGCATAGGGTAGTGATTGACTATGAGAAGAAAAGGTTTAGTCTTCGAACCCCAGATAGGCAAGAGGTGATAGTTATAGGTAACAGAGATTCTTTGCATAATGTGATCTTAGCCATGATAGCCAAGAGGCTCATCAAGAAAGCGTGTGCAGCTTTCTTAGCCTTTGTAGTAGATACTACTGCTTAAAATTCTAGTTTAGGTTAGATATCTATTGTATTTGAGTTCCTTGACATAATCTTAGATGAATTACTAGGATTGCCACTGCATTATTAGTTGGAATTTGAGATTAAGAAGTACCCGAGTGTGAACCCAGTCTCAATTACTACTTATAGGATGGCACTAGCAAAATTGAAGCAATTAAAAGTATAGTGGCAAGAATTAGTGGATAAAGGCTTTATTAGGCCTAGCATATCTTCTTGGGGAGCTCCAGTATTATTTGTGAAGAAGAAGGATGGATTGCTACAATTATATATCAATTATAAGCAATTAAACCAAGTGACAGTTAAGAACAAGAATCTATTGCCTAGGATCGATGATCTTTTTGATCAGCTATAAGGTGCTAGTGTCTTTTCTAATATTGACTTGAGATTAGGGCACCATCAGTTGTAGATCAAGGAGAGTGATATCCCTAAGATGGCATTCAGAACTAGATACAAACATTATGAGTTCTTAGTGTTGCCATTTAGGCTCACTAATGCCCTAACAACATTTATGGATCTGATGATTAGAGTCTTTAAGCTGTACTTGGATAAGTTCATCATAGTATTTATTGATGTCATATTGGTGTATTCCAAAACTTAGGAGGAACTTGAACAACACGTCTAGATTGTGTTACAAATACTGTGAGAGAAGCAGTTATATGCCAAGTTCAGTAAGTGTGAATTCTAGTTAGAAGAAATGGCATTCTTCGGTCACATTGCCTCCGCTAAAAGTATCAAGGTAGACCCGAGTAAGGTGACAATAGTTTTAGAATTGAATCCTCCTAGGAATGTGATCGAGATCTGAAGTTTCCTAGGATTGGCAGGTTATTATTGGAGATTTGTAAAAGGGTTCTAGATGATTATAGCTCCACTGACAACGTAAATCAGAAAAGATGTGAAATTTAAATGGGATGACAACTGCTAAGCTAGCTTTATCAAGCTAAAGAGGATGTTGACTGAAGCTCCTATCTTGACTCAACTAGAACAAGGTAAGAAGTTTGTAATCTACAGTGATACATCACACAACAGACCTAGTTGTGTGCTAATGTAAGAAAGAAAGGTAATTATATATGCTTTTAGACAGCTAAAGCCATATGAAAGGAACTACCCAATGTAGGACTTAGGATTGGCAGCAATAGTCTTTGCATTAAAGGTGTGGAGAAATTACATATATGGAGAGAAGTGCTATATCTACACGAACCACAAGAGTTTAAAGTACTTGCCAATAGAGAAAGAGTTGAATTTGAGACAGCGACGGTGGATGGAGTTGATCAAAGACAATGATTGCCTGATCGACTATCATCTAGGTAAGGTGAATATGGTTGCTAATGCGTTGAGTCAGAAGATGATAGTCACATTGAGATTGATGTATGCTATAGTGAAGTACATATCAAAAAGGTGCAGTGTTAGCTGAGTTGCAAGTCAAGGATGACTTCTAATGGCAAGTGAAAGAGGCATAGATAAAAGATACTCACTTAGCATAGATAGTGGATGAAGTCAAATAAGGGAAGGCAGTAAGATTGGAATTGGCAGAGGATGGAAGCCTATATTATCATAATAGGCTGTGTGTGCCTAATGTTGATGAGTTAAGACTACAGATCATGAGAGAAGCTTATGGGGCTCTATACTCGATGCACCTATGAAACACAAAGATGTACCTTAGGTTGATGCCACATTATTAGTGGCTACGAATAAAACATGAGGTAGCTGAGCACGTGGCTCGATGTCTGACATGTCAGTAGGTGAAAGCAAAACACTAGGTTCCTTTTAGATTACTACATCTTATTGCAATTCCTGAATGGAAATAGGAGAAGATCAGTATGAATTTTGTCATGGGATTGCCTATGACAAGAAGCAAATGTGATGCTATATGGGTGATCGTGGATAGGCTGACGAAGATAGCCCATTTTATACCTGTACGGATGTACTAGAGAAATTGGTTTGACTATATATTGATGAGATGTGAGGTTGCATGGAGTGCTAGTAATGATAATATCATATCAGGACCCAAGATTCACATCCAGGTTTAGGAAGAAGTTACAAGAGGCTTTGGGTACTCGATTGACCTACAGTACAACATTCCACCCTTAAATAGATGGCTAATTTGAGAAAGTGTTATAGGTATTAGAGGACATGTTGAAAAGGTGTGACATTGAGTTTAAAGGCAATTAGGATTAGTATTTGGCACTAGCAAAGTTTGCTTACAACAACAGCTACTAGGTTAGCTTAGGCCTAGCACGATATAAAGCATTATATGGTCGTCGATGCAGGATATCGCTTTATTGGAGTGAAGTGGGCGAAAGCATAATAGTTGGCTCTAATCTAATTCGAGATGCAGAGGAGAAAGTTATATGATTTAAAATGCAGAGGAGAAAGTTCAAGTGATCAGAGAAAGGTTGAAAGCAGCTTCAGATAGACAAAAATCATTTGCCGACTTAAGGAGAAGGGATATTGAATATGAAGTGGGAGATCGAGTATTCTTGAAGGTATCACCATAGAAGGAGATACTGCAGTTTGGTAAGAATGGTAAGCTCAATTCAAGGTTTATTGGGCCTTATGAGATTATACTAAGAATGGGCCTGTTAGCATACAAACTTGCCTTACCACTAGAGTTACAACTGATACATGATGTCTTTCATTTATCCATGTTGAGACTGTATTGGTCAGACCCGACACATGTGATAGCTGCTGAGGAGATTCAAATTCAACTATATCTGACATATGAGGAAAAACTAGTATAGATTCTTGCTAGAGAGGTGAAGCAGCTAAGGAATAAGATAATTCCACTAGTGAAGGTGCTATGGAGACACCACAACATGATAGAGGCGATATGGGAAAGTGAGGAGCAGATGTGGATGTAGTATCCTCATCTTTTTACCTTGGGTAATTTTTAGGATAAAATTTGTTAAGAGGGGAAGATTTGTAACACCCAATAGTCAAGGTCTTATGAATAGTACCTTCGGGGGCCGTGTGGTGTTCCTTATAGTGCGAGTCGTCATTTCGAGTTTGATGATTGGCATATTGGTCATAAAATTTTGATGGTCCTGAAAATAGGGAAAATGAATGAATAAAAAATTTTAGTAGAACCAGTAATTCATATTAGGTCATGAACTACCGTTTACGGAGATAAAATGAGGTCAAGTCAAGACTATCCTAGGAATGTGCCCGGATGATCTCGAAAATATCATACCTTGAACCTAAAAAATTCCACTGAGCATGATGGAGACGGAATTAGAATTTTTTGAGGTTAATAGATATTTTTTATGAATATTTTATTCTTGCCGTGAAAAGTGCCAAAAAGTCAACGGTGAAATTTTGACCTGAAATGTTACATGGGCCTTAGTCCCACTAATCTAGGAATTTTAAAATTGAAATGGGA
>CANXYI010806969.1:0-10785 GCA_948208565.1 Hura crepitans | reverse complement strand
TATATATATATATATATATGTATGTGTATGTGTATATACATATGTATATATAAGTATATCAATACGTATATGTATGAATCATCTATTGATTATGGGCAAAGCTAATGAATGACTTAATTAAAGATAAATAAAAATAAATGAGAACATGTAAATTGTCATATAAGAGTTATAATGATTATACATGTCAGATTATGTTATTAATTGCATATAATGAACTTAATTTGTTTATGCACGCCATTAGTATGTCATGAATATTATGCATATGTTACACATTTTAATGAATATCATTTGTATGTTGTGTTATGTTTTATATGTTATTGAATACACCACTAAGCTGCAAAACTTAGCATGTCGTGTTTGTTTTGTGATGCATAGGTTTATAAGTTTGTGAGTACATAGTAGAAGATACAGGTTATGATGGATGAGGATGATCAATAGAGTTGTTCTTCAGATGTTACATGTAGATTTTTAAGTATTGAATTTTTGTACTAGTGTAGTTAGAACTCGTATATATTGTATAAAGGTATTAGGCCTAACCATTAAGTTATGTTTTTTGTAACCTCATCATGGATGTATATATATATGTATGATAATGAAGATTGTTATGGCTTGATAGTTTATGATATTGTTGAATTTTTATGAGATATGAGTTGATTTTGATATGCATATCATTAATGTTAAGGATATATGTTATGGATGTTAATGATCGTTATACGTGATTTGAGAATGGATGGTTAATATATATAGAGATGATATAATTTATGATATAGTGGATTAAAGTTTGTGATGTTTGAGATATAAAAGTGTTTCTCTATGCAAGTTACTATTTTGGATAGTGTCACTGGACAATTGTTATGCTGCCAGATTTTTAACACTAAAACCCCTAATAGTATAACCTATAAAGAGATTGTTAGGTATATGTTTAAAAAGGTTTTCATGTTAATTACATTTGAAAAAGGCTCTTAAGTTACAAGGATTTTAAGTAAAATGGATAAAAAGGTGTTGGATATCAGTGGTGTGTCATTCCTTATCTAGATCCAAGATCGAGTTAGGTAAAGGGGTGTCACAAGACCACTCTAGTATACCTTGGTATATCAAGGTAAAATTGTGTAGAAAATTTTGAAAAGTGGTATACCAAGTATACCTTGTTATACCATTATCAAAAAGACTCTAAAATTTGGTATACCAAGATACACCAAAGTGGTATACCTCGGTATACTATTGTCCACAGTCTACATTGTTATTCTATTGCATAGAAATTTTCTATAAAATTTGATATAATTTATTGAATTTGAAATTTGATATAGGAATGATTATGGAAATTACATTTTAATTATATGATAATGCTATTTGATTTTTATTTATATGGAGTGTTTGTTTAATTTTGATTCATTATTGTTCACTAATTCAATAAATCTTGATTACAGGTTTTTTATTTCTATCATTCAGTGCGATTGATAAATAGCATACTTATTTTCATTCATCACATAGGAGAAAGGATTAATGGAAATTTTTGAGAACTTTGAAGTTGGAGTATTAATTCTAAAATATTACAACTTTAAGCATCTTGTGGATATAATAGCAAATACATTGATGATTAATGTAGAAGTAATAATAATAGATATGAAATATATTGTAAAGCATGTTGCAGGAAAAAAAAAAGAAAACAAAAGAAAGTAATACCTTGATTGGCTCAAAAGAAAGTCAAATAAATATGTTATTGATATCAAATATATACAGAAAAGAAAAAATAAAATAAAGCAATATCTAAATGTTAAAAAGAGGTTATAAAATAATGCCTCGATTGGCTCATCAAACTTCTTAACATAAATGTAATAGGTATACCTATACCAATTTATAACTGAAAAAAATCCTTTAAAACTCTTCTCCTCTTCTATAAATCTTCAATTTGACTAATAACATTCATTTTAAGTTCCAGCGTCGAACTTGACATCCTTCAGCAGTTTTTGCCGCTAAAATCATCCATGGTTGCTGCTTTTTTCTTTAACTTCACTGGTGGCAAAATGCTCACCAATACAATCTTAAGCATAAAATCTATTAATTACATCAATTTCATAAGGATTTATCCAAAAGTTCTTCCAAAAGAGAAAGTGAAGACACTAATTTTTGAACTTCACCAACAACAAATCACAGAATTCTATATCTAATGCGATTCTTAAACTTCACATGTAAACTTAGTTTGACCTAATGCTTCACACCCATACAATTTCACCGCATGCCAAATGCACTTGGCAATAGGTACAATTACTCTAAAACACCACAAAGTAAAAATCTTTCAACTGGCACAATAGTGAAATTAAATATATTATGCAAGTTGAGTTATCGAGAGGATTTAGCTTCATAGATAGGTCTATGACTAAAAAAAATAGAGATGAGTTTACTATAGATAAAACATCAAAATAGAGAATTATGAAAGACAGAACATAGATTAAGCTCATAAAATACCCATACAAACAAATATATATAAACTAACAGGGGTGTATTTAATCATGACTTTTTAAGACTTTTACTTTTTTTAAAAAAATTTAAGTGTATTCAATTAAAACTTTTAAAATATGTTAAAAGTTTAGAGATATTCAATCATGACTTCTTAATTTTTTTAAAAGTTTGTGAAAGTCTCAAGGTATTTAATTACAACTTTTAAAAAGTTTGTGTATTTAATTATGACTTTACTTTTTAAGTATAATAACTTTTATGGATTTTTAAAAACTTTTTAGTTAAAAGTTTTTATATCCAACCTCACATTTGTCTTCCACTTAACCCACAAACTTTCACTCATTGACTTTTCATAAAAAGAAAAAAAAAAGACTGATGCTCAAAAGTTTAAATTTATTCTTTGTAATCACTTTTACATTTGATTTTGCTATTGCTTTTAAAATTGATTGTAACGCCCATAAGTTTAAGTTCTATGAACAGTACCTCATTGGCATGAATAGTATTCTCTATGAGTCAGGGCACCTTAGTAAGGCCAAAAAGGGGCACATTAGTCATAAAACTTTAATGGGCTTAAAAATGGAAAAAATGAAATAATTTAAAATTTTAGCAGAACCAATAAATTATTTCGAGTTAAGAACTAGTGAATAGTGACATAAAAGGAGGTTGTGCTAGGATAGCCCTAAGATGTGCCCGGATGAACCCGAAAATACCATACCTTGAATCTCAAAAATTCCAATCTACATGGTGGTGAAGGAATTTTAATTTTCTGAAGTCATCTGATATTTTTCTAAATATTTTATTTTAGCAGATGAATAGTAACTAAAGTTGTTGAGGGAATTTTGACTTGAAAATTTATGAGGCTCTTAATGGCACTAATTGAGGATTTTTAAAACTGAAATGAGTATTTTTGGAGGTCTAGAGAAATTATTATGAATTTCTGAAGTTTAAATGGAAATCGAGAGAAAATGGACCGTTAGATCACCACATGTCATGATCTAGGCCATCCACCCCACCCATATAAAAGGGTCCACACATGTGAGAGTGTCACATGTGCAAAGCCATCACCCACCACCCATTTCTCCCCAAAACCCGACTCCATTTACCTTTTCTCTCTCCTCTATTTTTTCTTTATTTCTCTCTCTTTCCACCACAATCATCATTGATCTATTTATCATTATCATGCCAACATTTGTGGGATGAAATGGTTGCAAAAAATAATGAATTTACGATTGATATGCTTAGAGATATGGAAAGCATAATTGTTGAAAAATGACCAAATGAACAGTAACTTACGCAAATATGACTAAATGAATAGTAACTTTGCGGCGAATGACCTAAAATGGGAGAATGTGTGCAATTGGGTGTAAAATGCATATAAGTGTTGTTAATGACATGAGATAAGGTGAAGAATGAATAATAACTATACAAGTGAATAATGAATAGTGTATTGGCCCATCAATTAGACACCCACTAGATGGATTGACCGGTCAACTAGGGAGGTAGTAATTGCTAGGCAGATTGGTCCTTTTGGGGCCACTATTATTGGATGTGATGGCGAGGACAGCCGCCGAGGTTCTGAGATTAAACCCTGCACACCCGGGTATTGGGAAGTCCACCTGGGCTGATCCCTGCTACCCATTAGCTTCATATGGATTTTAGGAGGTCCCACGAGGCTGATCCATGCCATCCACTAGTGTTTTATTGGAGATATGATTTGGGATATTGGAAAATCCCACAAGGCTGATCCCTACTATCCCACTTGCAGATATTTAAAGGTCCACAGACTGATCCCTGCTATTTGCTAGTCTGGTATTGGGAGGTTCCTGTGAGTTGATCCCTGCTATCAGACCAGCTAGGTGCAGCTACCGAGGCCCAAAATGTGGGCCATTACACAGGATAGATCCCGCTATCCGATGTCTTAAAGTGTAGTATATCTGTTATAGGCCTGAATAATATTAAACTTAATAAAGACAATATTATTCAACCATTAATAATAGTAATTGAAGTAATGCATGGATTTAAATAATTGAGCTGATCAAAGGGTATATGAACTAGTTACTTGCATGACAAGGCACTGTAAGGCATAGTACATAAGTGGTACCTGACTTGATAAACCTGCATGGAAATTATTCTAATGCCTGTGTATGTATATTTATGACCTCATACGTGTGTTTGCATTCATGACATGTAATTGTTGTGTCAACTACACCACTGAGTGTATACTTAGCGTGTTAGTGTTCTGATGCGCAGACTATAGATGGAGTAGTTGTCTAGCTTCATCAGTGCAATGTAGCTGTTGCTGGGTTCCTTTTTGGTATATTTTTATTCTCTTGTGGTTATGTTATAGAATGCATTCATATATATTGGGGTTTAGAGGCAGTTAGTGAATGTACATTAGGGATGCTTATACAATGAATAGTATGTATTTGTGTGAACCTGAACTTTCGACTTATATAGATATATGTATGCCTATTTAGTTGTTAGATAACTGCAAGTCTGAGTGTGTGATTGCGTTGATGACTGTATTGGAGGACTAAAAGGGTCCAAGAGTTAAGGGTTGAGGCTGTGATATTTATAAAAGTGCTTTTTGTGCAAGAAAAATTTTTGGTTTTTCACCCAGGTAGCCGTTATGTTGCTCAAATTTCTGTAAAATGAATAACAGATGTAAACTGGTGTTTTATTATACCAAAATAGGCAGTATTAGGAAGTTATGCAGTAGTAACCACTAGACAATCGAGATAGGATAAAGATGTTCAATATGTCATAAGTATTAAACGAATGAACCTTAAGGTAATTTAAGGATAGGTGACCTACGGGAAGTAGCATGCTTGTCTATTTCCTTCAGGAATAGGCAGGGGTGTTAAATTGATGTTATTGGGTGACAAATTAGATTTATTCAAATGAAAAATATATATAAAAAAAAACATAAAAGTTAAATTTTTTTTATCTCATTTAAAAACAAAAAATTGAACTCATCAAAATATAAAAATAATAAAAATTTTATTTTAATTTATTTTTGCGCACTTTTATATTTTTTACTTTTTTTTAAAATATTCACTTTTTGATAAATAAATGATTCTCTAATTTTCTAAAACAAACAACCTTCTATAAACAAACACATTTTTAAAAAAATTATAGAAATAAATATTTAAATTTTCTAAAAAATAGAAAATGGAAAACATAAATTTATTTTTTTTAAGTAGATGCACCATAAATTTTTAGAAGACATTACTAGTATACACCTTTTTTAATTTTACATTTCAAAAATCTATCCTTAAATTTTAATTCAAAAATACTCAATTTTTTAACTTTTATCTTTCGAAAATATATATTTTTTTTCTACTGAAGCCTAGTTTATGATCCAACAAAATTCCATTGAAACCTAACCCAATCCAGTCCAATCGTCGTTTATTAGCGTCTCCCACCACTTTAGTTACCTCATTCTCCTACGTTTGATTTTGTGGCCTCTACCCAAGTGAGATTATGCTAGTTTTATAACTTAATTGAGATGAATTTTGTTGTTTTTAGTGTTAATTCCTTTGCTATTTGCACATTCTCGGTCTTAATCGTTTGTTTTTCTTTTAATTTTGGCATTTTGATGTTTAGTTGGGTTAATGGTTTTCAATTCATTAAACGTTTTGAATAATTTCCTCTTAGAAGA
The DNA here is from genome assembly GCA_948208565.1 of Hura crepitans. Taxonomy (NCBI): domain Eukaryota; kingdom Viridiplantae; phylum Streptophyta; class Magnoliopsida; order Malpighiales; family Euphorbiaceae; genus Hura; species Hura crepitans. The sequence continues at coordinate 4,667 of CANXYI010806969.1, read as the reverse complement.
GTGTATTTAATTCAGATTTTAATAGACTTTTTTTCAAAAGATTTTTAATAATAAATTTTTAAATACTTTGATAGGTTTTTAAAATATAAATGATATTAGTCGATTTTGTAAAAAAGTATGAATAACTTTAAACAACTTTTATTAAATGATTTTTACAGATTTTAAATGACTTGTATAAAAGTTTTATTTTTATTACTCAAATTTATAAATATTTTATATATTTATTTTTATTACTTAAATTAATATTTTATAGTTGATTTTAAAGTGATCTAATTAGATATCAAGTTCAAGATGTTACAAAATAAAAAAAATTAATATAACTTGAATCTCGCTCAATTTTGTTTCTACTTATTAATTAAGAATAATACCAAAATAACATATAAAGTTTGAGTCAATTTTTAATTAAAATCATATCATTTTAAATTTAACAATTGAATATCTAAAATTTATGTAGCATTTCAATTAAATTTTTTTTATCTATTTTTCTATTAAAATTGAAGAAAATTTCAATTTTTATTAAAAATTATTTTTTTAAAATTTTTTATAATAATTAGTGTAATTAAAGATCAATAATAAATTTTTATGATTTTTATTACATAAATTGAATAATTTTTTTTCTATTTAATTATATATATAGCTAATATTTAATTATATAATAAAAAAAATATTTAATTTTATCTAAATATAATAGAAAAAAATATACAGCATTTATTTTTTAATTGTTATTTAATAATTAATATAATTAGAGATTAATAGTATTTTTTTCCTTTTTATTAATTAAAAGTTGAGTAATTTTCTTTAAATTTTCTCACATAACTATTTTTAATTATTTAAAAAAAGAAATATTTAATTTTATAAGAAGATAATTAATAAATAAAAATTGAACATTTATTTTTCAATTTAATTGAGTGATTTTTTAAATTAATTTATTAAAATTTTAACTATGCAGATCAAAATCTAAATAGATTATCGATTTGTTCAGGTTAATTTTTAAAAAATTTAATTTATTTTATTTTATTTTATTTTTATATAGTAAAATTAAAGAGCTATATTAACTGAACTTTTTCAAATAATATTTTAATATATAAATAAATATTCTTAAATTAATATGATAAATGATAAATTTCGAATTTTTGAAAAATGATTATTTATTTATGAAAGGAAATATAAAAAATATATATTTTAAATTTACTTTTTAATTTCATGCTAAAATTTGAGTGGTAATTTGTTGGCTGTGCGCCACACTCAATCTGCTACGCACGGTTGGATGTAGCTTTTTTTTCTTAAATCTGAACGATTCAATTTTATAAGGCTAAAAACTAAAACCGATTGAAAGCATTCCAATTTTTTTTGCTCAAGAGTCTGAAAAATATAAGGATCTCGAAATAAAGTGAGCCAAGACATTTCAATTAAGGCGACAAGTCTGTAAAAGAGGGAATCAGCTATTAGTCAAGACATAAGTATAACCAAATTATCTATTAGCTTCCTAAAAAGTTCTAACACTTCATCTACCCTCTGAAGTAACAAAGTCTTGTGATTTTTGCAGTTGACAATCAATTTTATGGTACAATTGAAAATTTGCAGAGAAAACCTTTGAAAGGTTCCTCTTTACGTGGAAATAGATGCAGGGAAGAGAGTACATAACGAACCCATTACGATCAAAATCTCTATATTACAAAAGTACTCGTAACATGGCCTTTCCATTAGGCACAACTCTAAAAAGGTAGAGAAGTTACAGACCATGTTCATCTTCCCAACTTCCTAAAACTACAGGCACGAGTTTACCTATCACCCCTTGAGGTTACTAGCTTGTAGTCCAATGACCAAAAAGAAATCACTTCACCCACCACCACCTCCAGACCATCCATCATCACCTTGTGATTGTGAAGAACCTCTCTTCAAACCACCACTCCACCCAGAACTGGCATTGTCAGAGCCACCTCTGCTGCCAGCACCAGTTCCCCAGCCAGGAAAGGCTTCTCTGCCAGGTGAATTTTGTACTTTAGCACCTGGGAAACTGCCCCAACCTCCACCATCCTTGGTAGCTGAATCCCATCTTGAATTATCATAGCCTGGATCCTGCCTGTCACCGCCGCTGCTATTTCCTCTGCTGTTATAAGTGCTGCGACCATGTCCTCGCCCACCATATGGCCTTGGTAAACCGCTTTGATGAGCATCTCGACTATTGCTATTTCTATAATCATTTCGCCCTAAAAGAAGTAAAAAAAAAAAAAAATGGTAACAGCCGTTACGGAACTTGATTAAATAAGAAACTTGGTCCAAAGCCTTGTAACTAGACAGGTAGAGAGAATGACAGCTGCAGCATGTCCAAAACCGATGAAGTGGCCTAATGCAGGCTTACTAGTCTCAAATCATTCAACAACAAATTCGAATGATAAATTCCACACCCTTATCAAACAAGGTAGTTTTACCTGCATACTCGCAGGTATGTGTTTGTGCCCGTGTGTTGGGTAGTGAAGCGGTAGGAAAGTTCTGGGGTTTCAAAAGCTATACCTGTCCTGGAACTTTGCCCAGAAGAACGATCTCTGTCGAAAGACTGGCCTCTCCAGCTGGCATCATTTGCAGAACCACCCCAGCCACTACCAATGGATGCTCCTGAAGAGCCTCCATTTGCAGGGCTTCGCATTGGCACCATTGCAGCAACTGATCTAATTGACGGTGCCATTTCATGCAGGGGATCATCAATGTGCCTCTGAAAGTATGCCACAAGCCGATCAATGTCCTCAAACATCCTTTTCCGAAACTTAAATCCCTTGGGATAGAGACCAACATACTCATGATGCGGATTTGTGCTCCTAATATATGTCAAAATGAATGTGCCAGGATGTTCATGAGAAATTCCAAAAGAATAAACTATTCTTGTAGGATAGTCCGCTTTCTCAATCCTTAGTTGCTCATCAACTTCTGCTTTTGCTCCCCTTCTAAACTTGCGATAACTTAGCATTGCCTTCAAATGGGCTACCAAGGGATCCACATACCGATCCATTACCTACAAAAAAGAAAAACAAGAGACAACACAGTTGTATCAGTACAATAGTTTATACTCCAAACCCCTTTCAGATGCGTTAGTTAAAAATTTAAGATGCCAAAAACATTAAACAGAGAATGCATAATAACAATAATATATGCTGAGATTAACCTCATCCAAATCCTCAAATATATCCTCCCCGATTTTCAGTGTCTTCCCAATTCGAAGTAAACTTGTAATATCTTTGTGCTCCTTTCCACCTTCAACTATATCCTTGTGAGCATAAACCCCATCATATACTTTAAGCGTTAGTGTTAAGTAAGATGGTCCACGAGAACTAGGACGAATGATGCTTTCCCCAGGATCTTTGTCGGATAAGAACTGTAAAGGATACATGCAATTACAGTAATTAAGAAGATTTTCACAATTAAAAATCAACTGTTTCATTCACAGTCGAAATAGACTTTGATGAAAATAACAAGTATTTAGTGAAAAATAATAAACAATATTCTATCAAAATCACAATTCCATTTCAGGTAACATCCATATACCATCAGCATTTCAAACACACTCTATTTTAATTACACATTTAGTGTCACCTAACTTTTATATGGTCTGCATAACACTCAAGCTCAAACTTAACTAAAACTAGGGTAAAAGATCAAATAATGAATAAAAGAAAAATAGAGCTCATCACAAGTAATCTTCAATTATTTTCTTTTGAAAAAAAAAAAAGAAAAGGAATTAAGCAAAAGCACATTAAAAATTAAATTCCAGTATCTACCGAATAGCGATCTAATGAGTTTCTTCTTCAACATATCTAACAAGCTAGGGCTTTCTCTGAATCTCCATCAGGTCCTAGCAGTCGCTTAATATTATTTGTATAAAAGAAGCAATTATCTAAACAAGACCTTCATGCATAAAAAGTGCCTTAAAAAGTCAGTTTCTTTGATAGCCATTTACCAAATTTTGGTTGGAAACAAGGTTAGACATTAAAGGAATAGCTTTTCAGAGTTCCATTCAAGTCTATTGACCTATCTTTTGTACAATAAGAAAATTTCACACAGGATGCAACACCTTTCTTAGCATTGTGCACAAGATAACTAACATAAATCCAGCCTAACAAAGACTATTCCAATAGCTAAGTTATACGAGCTGCTGATCTTCAAAGGAGTTTCCTTGAATTCCAGATAGACCATGAAATTTTTCAATTTCGATTCATCTACTAAACTTGCAATTATATTGTAGAACAATCAAAAAGAGTAAACAAGAAAACTGTATTGTAGTATATTCTACAACCATTCTGAAGTATAATCAAAAAAGATACCTCCATAGCTTCGTCAGCCGTTATATTCTGAAATCGAGGATGAACAATCATTCGAGGCTTAAAATGTTTCTTAGCAAGTTCCTTCTCTTTGCGAGCCTTTTCTTGTGCAGTCTGCATATTGCTTCGGTCTTCATGGTAATATGGATCTAAGTTGCTTACTTGCTGATATCTGTTACTCTTCATCTCACTCTCCCTACAAACTAGGAACACTTGGTACCTATTCTTTTGAATTGATTTGATCTTACAAGTGAGTATATCGCCTTCATGCAACCGGTCAGAGATCTCGGGTATATCCCTCCAGTCATCTGCATAGTCCTCCTTCATGAGGATCCCAGTCAATCCAGATTCCAG
>CANXYI010806939.1:0-15061 GCA_948208565.1 Hura crepitans | reverse complement strand
GATTATTTTATATTATTTATTAAAGTTTGTACCCTTTTGAATTCGTAGGCGAGGTGTCGACTCGAGCCTCTCGAGGCAAGGAGAAGGCTTAGGCTGGCTTCGGGCGTCCCGTGTGACTTATTTTGGTATGTGTACTCACATTAACTTGGAATAAATGCTTAAATTTCTAATATGTTCATGTAGTTGCATACTATCAATAAATACCATTAATTGTTATAATGTCTAATAAATGTGTATATGTGTGTATATCATTAAATGATGTTATTACATCGTATAAATGTGATGCATGGTGTATGTATGTAGGCTGAATGGTCCTTAGATGATGGCATATTCATTTTTACAATAATATGACCATATAACACTAATATGCAATATAAATGCCATACGACCATGTATAATTGATTAGAAGAGTATGAATGCAACATTAGGCATCTAACATAGCATATAATTGTCAATGTGTACATAATGTGTGTTTTTATGGCCTTTGGCATGTGGAGATCGATATTCGCATAGGTAAGCTATATTGGTAAAATCTTAAATTATGTATGTAAATGACTTGGATAACATGTTTTATGCTTAAATGCCATTCCTAATGTGCACTTATGACATGTATAATGTGTGTGCATGGTATATGATGGCTGAATGCCATTCTGAACCTTTTTGGGGTTATTGCCTTGATATAGCCATAAAATGCATGTTTATCGCTAAAATTTTGATAGTATGAGAAAAATGGCAAGTATTGTGATATGTGTTTATTGTGTAAAGCTTTGATGCATTGGACACTTTATGGCATGTTAATGATGAAAGAAATGATGAAATGCGTGATTATGATGCTGGATGTATTTATCTAATTTTTACACCTAAGCTATGTGGCTAATTGGTGTTTTAAGCTTATGTAAGCCTATTTTTGGGAATGTTATATGTTTGTTAATACATATTACTTAGCATGATGTTTAGGCCTCCCTGAGATGCAAAATGGCCATTAGGATGTGTGTATGCGTGAAATGACTATAATTATGTTATGCGTTAAAATGGCTAAATATTGAGATAATTTACCAGTTTAATGATGCCTATATAGTTAGATAACCTAGTATGGATAGGTTGATCGATCGACCTATCATTAGCAGTTGCAATGTATAACTTTGGGTAGTAGGCTTTCGGGTCATGATGCATATTTTTGTGTCGATGGGTACCAGGCTTTCATGCCATGTTTAGCACTACATATGTGAGAACCTTCGAGTTGATGTATTTCGTATCCATAGATACCAGTGCCTTCGGGTACACTATTTAAGCACCTTCGAGTAGCCCGTTATTCACTATCCAGCCTTGGATAGTTGTCTCTTTAATATGGACATAAATTAAACAAATAATAATAAGAATATTGTGATGCAAGCATAAATTAAACAAGTAACTAAAATAATAAGAGTAATGGTTGTTATAGCATGATTAAGTGTAAAATAATGATGCGTGGCTTTAAAATGATACATTATACATAACATTTAAGTTTTGGTATAATGTTGGGTTAAACCCATTTATTTGATGTATGTGGTATAATGTTGAGTTTTATACTCGCAATGTTGATGGCTTGATGCATACAGGGTCTTGAGACCCGAATATGTGAAAATGACACGTTTGTGTGATTATGAATCGTAATGCATGTCTTATGCTCGTTGCCACGTAATATGATGCATATGTATGTTTCGGACCAATATATAAATACTTCATGCATAATGGTTGGTTTTAGTTATGTTAATAACATGCGGCTATGATTATGGACACGAGGTAGTTTTTGGGTTATTAAAGTCAAGTAAGTGTTAAATTTGCATAATTATGTTATCATCAAGTGTGCATGTATATGGTTCTATATGACTCACTTGACACATATTGAATGAAAGAATGCTTAAATTATTATATCTGGTTAAAGTGATTATACCACTAAGCGAAAGCTTAGTGCATTGTCTGTTTGCGATGCGTGGGTAACAGAGCAGTAGATTAGAGCTAAAGCTTCTATACCACATGAGACTTTTGAAGATAGCCCCTATGTGGGTATTCTTAATCATTTTGTAAAAGTGTAATGATGTAAATGTAATAGTAGTAGTGTGCTCTTGTGATTCCGGAAGGATTAGGCCTAATATGTAATTTGGGTTATTTTTGCAACTAAAGTTGTAATATTACAAAAGCTTTATTTTTCTTGCATGATTTTGTGATAAATTATAATATTGCATGTGAGAATGCTGATTGAGTTAAGCTTGAGGATCATTGTGTTTGTGTTGTGATTTGGAGGGTTAGGAGGATCCATTGGAGTTAGAGATGAGTTATTTGATATTTTAAAAGTGTTTTTACGCAGGTAAAAATTTGAAAAAGTGTCTCAGTAACTATTATGCTGTCGAATTTTCAACACGATAACCCCAATGTTTACCTCGATATGCATACCAAATGACTTTCAATGTTTTTACAACACTATAAGTCAAGAAATTGGTTTATTATTTATTTAATAAAAAGTTTTTAATTAATTGGGTTTTACAGGTATGCGAAATCGGATATCGGTAAGCGATGGCGCTCCTTATTTGGGTTCAGTGTACGAGCTGGGTAGAGGGTGCTATAGCTTTCTTAGCATTTATCATCCCACATAAATTTAGCATTCTTATGTAATAGGCGTATCATAGGTGCCGCTATCATTGAAAATCCTTTGATAAAGCACCTATAATAACCTACCAAATCTAAGAAACTTCTGATCTCAGTTACGTTTCTACTAAAGTATTGCCTTTATCTTGCTTGAGTCCATATGAATGCCATCTGTTGAAAAATTATGGCATAAGAAAGATACTTCATTAAGCCAAAATTTATATTTACTCAGCTTGGCATAAAGTTTCTTATCCCTCAATGTTGCAAAACAATTCTAAGATATTGTTCATGTTTCTCCTTATTTTTGGAATATACCAAAATATCATTAATAAAAACTATCGCAAACTGATCTAAGTAAGGTTTGAAGATCATGTTCATAAAATCCATGAAGGCTGCTGGAGCGTTCATAAGCTTAAATGGCATTACCAAGGATGTAATGTCCATATCTAGTTCGATAGTTATCTTTGACACATTAATCTCCTTAATCCTTAGCTGATGGTACCTTGATTGCAAATCAATCTTAGAAAAGACACTTGCTCCCTTGAGTTGATCAAACAAATAATTGATACAGGATAATGGATACTTGTTCTTAATCATTACTTTGTTTAACTACTAGTAATCCACACATAACTAGAAGGAACCATCCTTTTTCTTTACAAAAAAGAACCGGTGCTCCCTAAGGTGAAACACTAAATCTAATAAACACTTTCTCCAATAATTCCTATAGTTGAATCTTTAGTTCCTTCAATTCTATTGGGGATATTCTATATAGGGCTATCAAAATTGGTAAAGTGCCAGGGTAAACCTCAATTCCAAATTTCAATTCTCGTTCTGGAGGTAATCCCAATAATTCATTTGGAAATACATTTGGAAACTTTGACACCATTGGTATTTGAATAACATCTAGTTTCTCTTGCCTTATGTCAACAACATGAACTAAGTAGGCTTGACATCCCTTTCTTATCATCCACCTAGCTGTAGCTGGTGATATAACATTAGATAAGTAGTCTGATCTTTTGTGTACTACTATGATTTTAGCCCCATCTACTATTCTAAGGGTGATCCTTTTTTGTCTATAATCTACCATTACCTGGTGCTTGGATAACTTGTCCATCCCAAAATTAAATCAAACTCATTAAATGGCAACTTAATGAGATCTGTCAAAAATTCATATCCTTGAATTGTCAAAAGACATTCTCGATATACTTTGTTGACTACCACATGTTGTCCTATAGGATTACTAACCATAATATCTATGACAAGTTGTTATGACTCTAAGCCTCTATCATGTGTTTATGCAGTGCAAATGTATGAATGGGTAGACCCTAGATCAATTAAAGCTAATACAGGTAATTCAAAGAGATATAATGTACTTGCAATTATATCGAGTGAATCGACCTCCTCTCGAGCTCGAATAACATATTAACTGGTAGAGCTCTGACCTCAACTCTATCAACTGTCTCTAATTTACCCCTCTGAGTTCCTCTTACTCTATCACCCTGATCTCTTCTCTGTCCTCTAGTAGGAGCTGGTGATAAAGCTTGGAACTGAGTAGAGGCTACTACCCTCTTTGGACAATCTCTGATCATGTGTTCTTCCACAAATGCCCTGTCTTTTATTATTATGGTCACATTTAGTTATGGCACTCTTTTTAATGGGAGCAAGTGCACCAGCAACTTGAGTCTGATGTCAGGGCCTAGCCTATAATCCTTGCCCAAATCTCTGAGTTTGCCTCTATGTCTATTAAGTAACTTGATTCCCTTTCTACCTTTTGCTTGCCTCAAGGGCAGAACTAGCTTGACCATATGTAAATAACCTCTTATTTTTAAAGCTTTCCCATTTTTCCTTATGTATTTCTTCTACTTTATGTGCTACTACTACAAGGGTAGGGAATTCTTTAACCTTTATTAGTGCTATAGGTAATTTAATATCACAGTTAAGGCCTTTTCAAATCTTTTGCACCATTCAACATCGGTGGGCATAATCTCTTTGGCATATCTACTTAATTAGCAAATTCTTTCTCATATTCAGAGATAAACCTATGCCTCTGCTTTAGGTTCGAGAATTCCTATCTCTTTTTCTCCAAATAGTTTTTGATGATATACTTCTTTTTAAATTCCTCCAAGAAAAAAAATCCCATGTTAATCCTATGGTGTCTTGTATTCGAAAATAGTTTCCCACTATTTATAGGCTTTTACTTGTGATAGAGATGTGGGACATAAGATATTTTCCTCCTATGTGCATCATAATTGCTAAAGAATTCTGACAGTCTTTTCTAGCCAGTATTCAAATATAGTTGCATCATAAAATTCTACACTTATAAAATCTTGTGCTTCCATTTTCTTAACTCTCTCTAAATAGGTTTTTCAGAGTGCTTGTGATAGTAGAGGAGGTGTGGCGATTGCTATAGCTCGTTTGAGTAAATCAACCATCTACTGGAGCAGGACTAGTTATGCTTGACCTACCTATCTAGCATCTTTTAGTGCTAAGGATTCGACACTTGCAGTCGCATTAAGCTCTTCTCACTTTCCAGGCAGTGGAGATTCGCTCATCTTTAATCTATACAAAAGATTAACTTATCAGCCTCAAGCAGTGTATATTTATATGATACATGTTCTTAGACCTAAGGCACTCATATGTGCCTTTATATTTTAAGGAATGCCTAAATATGCTCTGATACCACTAAATGTTACACCCCTAGCCCGATCCAATTATCAAACCCAATTAAGAGGTGGCACACTATGACACCCCTTACTGGATTCCTAAAGAAACCTGACAGGCGATGCATTTCTCATCAGGTCACCCATCCTTAAATTGCTCCAAGGGTGAACTCCTTAACACTTATGGACTGTTCTAGAGCTTTATCAGGTTTTGTTTAAAATCTCAGTCTAACCCTTAAACTTGTTCATATATGGTTTAACAGACTCAAAAATCCAATTTATAGACACTTTACAGGTTATAGAAAATTGGGCATCATAATGGTGTCATACCAAAAATGTTTCACCTATTAAAGACACTTTTATAGAAAATAATATCATTCATCCTCTATCTGGACCCTTCTGGTCCCTTATCAATATTAGCATACATCAACCACATATCTAAAACATGCACAAGACCTCAAGCTCACAATTATCAAACATCAAGCAAATTAGAAAGACAAAGCACCTATTTATATACAACACATCCATTCTTTATATATACGACATAGTAGCTTCTAAGCATGCTAACCCATACCCTACAGTGTTTTACATGAGTGCTATCTAACAGAATAAAAAGGAAAGACTCTATGTACCTTTCAAGAATTGCACTGCTACACAACATGATCTTTGAGGCTGGACTGCTTACTTTTGCAACCTATGCACCAAAACACTGGTACATTGAGTATGAAACTCAGTGGTGAATTTAAAGCATTCAAAACATGTTACATGCATTGGCACACATATAATAATAATATGATAGTCAAAATGCAATGTGTGGGTGATTTACTAAGTAATTTGTGGCATTCAGGTGATATTCCATTTTCACACAAAAATTACCAAAATGCCCCAATCATAATTTTAATTAAATTATTCAAATAGTAAAATTTCCATCAATCAACACCTTAGATTTAATTCCATTTAATTTAGTAGGCCTGACTAGATAGATTACACCTAAGACACTGGACTAAGAGGGAACTAAAAGTTGTGCAGTGGCCCACATTTTGGACTTTGATCGCTGCACTGACCTGGTCTAATAATAGGTATCAACTGACTTGAGCCTCCCAATACCAGACAAGAGATAGTAGGGATCAGTCCATAGAGCTCCTAATATCTCAAACAACTCATCCTTTAAGCAGAATGGTGGATAGTAAGGATCAATTCGCAGACCTTCTAATATCTAGAAATCATATCAACTAATAATGGATAGCAAGGATCGGTTCATAAACCTCCCAATATCCAGATAATCACCAACATCATACACTTCCAAAGGATAATAGGGATCGGTCTGTAGACCTCCCAATATCCAAATAATCATAGAACCATTTAGCAGCTGGTAATCCCTAAGTTGACCGATTAACCCATCCAATAGGTGTTTAACTAATGGGTCATCTAACCTTAATTTAAGTTCATTTATAAATTGGTCATCATATTATAATATTTAGAAATGAAAAATAGACGGTTATATTGTTTATTAAATAGTCAAAATTTAACTTGAATAGTTACAGGTCATTTTGGTCCTACCAGACAGTTACCGATCAATTTTTTTGAAATATTTTAATTCACTTTTTGAGGCATAATTAAGTTCATATCAAGTCTAGTCTAGGCTATTATTTTAGTCCAATTATATTCATGCTAAAGGTTTATTTAGGCATATGTCCTTAAATTAATTTTTACGGGACAATTATAGGTCATTTTTCATTTTTGTGTCGGCCATTTTAAGTCCAAATTATATCCTTTTCATATCATTTTTAGTGCCATTTGCACTCATATCCATACACTTTAATAGGCCTAAAGCCAAGCTTAATTATATCATTTAGATAGCCATGAAAGAGGCTTCCATTTCATATCACATGAACATCACAAAATGTCTTAAAATTAAGTGTCCTTTTTCATGCCAAAGTTAGTCCATTTTAAAGTTACTTTTAGCTAGTTATTCTAAGCCAATTTCAATATCTTTTTCCAACCATTTCTTAACCTTAAACGGTATCCTAATTCTATACATTTTAGGCCTTATTACTCATGCATATTCACCTAAGTCACGCCATATGGACATTACACAAATCTTGCCAATCACACATATACACATGCCATGTCATATGTCATTTTTCATGCCATTTTTGACTTGCATACCTCTCGGCCAATGCCTCTAAATGGCTATGTACATGCTTTCTCCACCATCAAACACATATACACATATCATAACATCACTTAGGCATGCTTATAAACACACACACACAATGCAATTATCATACAAACCATGCCATTACATGCCTTGAATATGCCTCGGCCACACTAAACACACACACACACACACAAGCTTTATTCATCGAGTTCATCACTTACACCTAAGCTAATTCCCACACAATATGCTATAATAACTTGCCACACCTAGCCTACATGCTAAGACCACCTCTCGGCCACTTAAGGCTTAATATCTACACTCCCAATTCTCACCACATACAATTACAATTCATGCATTTTCCATGTCAAACACCTTACAAATCATGCCAAAATCACCATAAACAAACCATACACACACCACACACTTACACACACCTTTTGGCCAAATGAGGACTTCGTCTTTCCATTCATTATTTTCACCAAAACATTATCCCAATCATACATTTCATACACAATTAACACAAATACATGCCTAATTCACCATTACATACACCTTAACCACAATTGCCATCATTTCCATACAAGGTTTCTATGCCTTTTACATACAAATTTTAAGTCACAAGCCTTCAATGCTTTAAATTCACTTACCTCTTCAAAAAGGAGGACTTCTCCTTCACCTCAAGCTTGCAAAAGGCCTAATTTCCCCTCACTTGGCTTCATTTGACATACACGCCACTCTTCCTTCAAAAATCCATAGAAAATCCTACAAGTCCCCAAATCTATTTCTAAGATTATAGGCATTCCTAGAATAGCAAAATCCTCTAGGAAATAAATTAAAAAGGGAGGAAATACTTTCACATCAAAAGTTAGTTTCCAACACTCCTTTTATGTATACTTGAACTCTCTTGAATTTCCTTGAGCTTTAGGGACTTTTATGGCCTTCAATTCCTTCACAATTTAATTCACAATACATTAGAATGAGTTTTGGTGGCAATTGGGAAGAGAAAAGCTTTCAAGAAACCATGAAAATGGTGGGAGGAAGGAGTGAATGATATTGGGTGCAAGTGAGGAAGAAAGGGAGGAAATGGGTGGGTGGTGGGGGTGAGATGCCAAGTGGGCATCTAGGTGTCACTATGAGACCTTTTATAGTGGTTGAGGTGGCATGGTGGGGCTATATGCCACCAAAGTGTTCTCCAAAAATCATTTCGTTTATTTTAAAAATCCTCGATTAGTCCTATTTAGAGGCTCATAAAATTTTATGGCCAAATTCCCTCAATAAGGCAGTTGACCAACTGCCTCAATTTACGTGCAAAACCCAAAATTAAGAAAAGTTGCAAATAACCTTGGAATTCAAAAATTCCTTCACCAATGGACTTAGAGGAATTTTTAACCTTCAGGGTATGGTATTTTATGGTATGTCCGAGCATATCTTGGGTCATTCCTGGCTCGAATCCACCTGAGCCTATAACCCACTAGATTATAGCCTAAAATAATTTATTGGTTCTGTTAAATCTTTAAATTAAGCCATTTTCATCATTTTTAGGCCCCTTAAAGTTTCATGACCAGTACGTTTACCTCGAGCCTCATGAAGGTGACTCGACACTCCGAGCACACTTTTCGAGCCTCGGAGGTACTGTTGATGGAGCCTTGTCTTACGGGCGTTACACACACACACACTTAAAATCAATTTTATTTTTCATCCTTATTATTTTTTATCCTTTGCCAATTTAGAGTTTTTAATGACTGTTGCCTAACCTGAAAAGTTCTTTAGTTTCCACTTAATTAAGCACAAGTATATTTATACTATTTAGGATTATTGTGTCAAAATTTGGTAGCATAACGACTATCTATTGACACTTGCCTGAATAGTAACCTACATAAAATTAATTCTGCTATATAGACAATTTCATATGAACCACCCTATGATCCTTATGACCACTCCAAGTTACTCATCATCTATGACAACCCAAGCAATCTTAAGCATCATATTGGCAATATGTCTTTATCATCCCATAATTACATAAAGACAACCATACAACATGTTACAAGTGTTACAAAAGCATTTAGATATACAAGTTTTGGCCTTTCTCTACCTATTACATATGAGTGCCTTACTAGCTATTCTTTTACATATTGAGAATCAAAAGATATACCAAAATATGTAGCTCCGTCGATCTACACTGCTTTCCTTGAGGCTTTGCTTCAATCAATAGTCTTTTGCCTACACATTTTAGGAATAATGATGTATTTAATGAAATAAGCTCAATAATATACACACAAAGCACACATGATGATATTATATGTACCAATCATATAGGGTAAAAATATATGCACAAAGCACACATGATTAGTGCAGTTTTTTTATGGCATACATGACATGTTGAGATTACTTTAATATATTAGCTATGCAAATAAATGATAGAATCTATTACACACAATCTCTAACCATAATAGTTGTTTCTCATAATAGTTATATTATAGGTTTTTTTTTTTGTTGTAGTGCACAATGATTTATCATTTTGTTTAAATTTAATCTAGCTTATACTCGATAGATAACAAACCCGATACTGGATAACGGGATCTCAACCATAGAGGCCTCCATATATGTGCATTTGTCTGCATTTTGGACCCTATGGCATTTGGACCTTATGGTGGTTGAACCAATATATAGTTATGTAATGGCCCTACCAGGCCTTACAGCTGCTACACCAGCTTGAAACACATATAAAAATAACTATCCTAATATCCATGTATATGCAGTGGCCTGGTTAGACCCTACGGCTGCTGCACCAGCATAAAATGACACTAAATCTAGTAGTTGCTATCCTTCCTACTTGATCAGTCAACGTGTCCATTCTAGGTTGTCTAACTCATATGGGCTCTATCATTATGTTACTTTTAGTTCCACATATATTACATACTTTACATACATTTTTACATGTCTCTTGATTTACACATAATTACTTGGTTATAACTTATTCCTTGATCAGATAATCACTTTTTTGAGATTCTTTGACATAACATACGTTCGTAGTCATACTTACAATTTATGGATACAAGTCATTTATACAACCATATGATTTATGCTTATCTTTTATTATACATATACAAGTTACCTACTCTATATTCTTTTTTTTGTCACCACAATTATTTTAACCTCACTTATGATTATCTCATTATTCATAAAACTCTTTAAAATCATTTCCTTATATTTAATTTTCTCTTATCAAATGCATTTGGTCAAACCAACTTTTAAACATACACACACAATTTCCAATCTCTTATGCCAATACATATTCCTTTGTTATCATTCATCTCATGCATATCTCATATAAACATTAAACTCTTATATTAGACTAACATGCATATGTGTACTTACCTTTACCTCTTTCGGACATATGGGAAAGTTTAACACACCATCTTTTACATTATTCCATTATCACTTACACCATTAACTGGACACTCAATTAGTGTTACCAATCATCATTTTACATTATATAGCACACATAATTCAAATATCCACTTATATAGTTACTAGGCCCATATATATACCATTTGGCCAAGCTGGTAGCATACATAAGTCAAATTAATCTGAGCTTAATTTCTATTCAAAACATGCAATATGCATCTAATTACCACTATGGTATCATCAATTCTACCTTACACATGCTTACACATATTAAACACACCATTCAAGTATGCTACCTACACCTTAATTAGTGAATTGTGCACATATTAGACATATCCCATTAAATACACTTACAAGGATGATCTTTGCCCTCAAAACAAGCTTCCTACCCCTTCTCTTTTTCTTTCCATTGGCTTAAGTCTAACTTCTTTACAAACATAGAAGGATTTAACTTATAAAAAATTTTGATAAAATCTAGATGATTCCAAACTTGAATTTGACTTGAGAATTATTCATTGACATCAAAATACACATGAGAAAAGCATAAAACCTTAAAATTAAGCACTTACATAAATTGAGGTTACTATTTACCTCGATTGAATTTCTAAAAATTCTCTCAAATTATACCTCTTTCTTGCTTTGTCAACCTTAATTCTTTGTTTAGAAGCTTAAAAAAGTTAAATTATAGTGGAATTATGGTGGAACATGTGTGTTTTATTGAGTTGAAGAAGAAAACAAAGGATGAAGGCTTTTAATGGCGTCGAGTTTTTGAGGTTGAAGAAGATGTTGGTGACTTCTCTCTTTTGACCATTTAATCCCATATTGACTTATATATATTAATCTAATCAAGGGCCAAGATTAGGCCATGTGTGATGTTTAGTGGTTAACAAAATATATCAATTCTTTTTGTTCTTTTGAAATTATTTTATCCACTTTGAAGTTTCTTTTAAATCCCTTTAATGTCTCATTAATTCTTTTAATAAAAGACCCATAAGTTTTGAGAAAACTGGACTCAAAAATTGAGAGGAAGCAAATTAATTTAATATGCTAATTCACATCCAATTTTTATAAATTGCTTCTTAACCTTAGATATTCCAATTCCATTATAATTGGACTATTTTGAATTTTTCAGTATCATGTTATGCTATGCTAGGGCATTTTGAGCAAAGACTGTAATGCTTGTAAGTCAGAGTCTTATGAACTATCCCTTCGAGGCCTGAATAATGCTCCTCTTAAGTTGGGTACTTAGTAAGGCTAGAAAGGGGGATCTTAATCATAAAAATTTGATGGGCTAGAAAATGGATAAAATGAAATAATTTAAAAATTTTACAGAACCAATAAATTATTTCAAGCCAAGAACTAGTGAATAGTGATATAAAATGAGTTTGTGCCCGGATAGCTCCGGGATATGCCCAAATGAACCAAAAATACCATACTCCAAATCTCAAAAATTCCAATCTACATGTTGGTCAAGGAATTTTAATTTTTTGAGATCATTTGATATTAATTTGGAATTTCTTATTTTTATGTGTGAAAAGTAACTAGGGTTGTCTTTGGAATTTGGGATTGAAATTTTATGAGCCTTTTAATGGGCCTAATTGAGGATTTTTAAAACTAAAATGAGTATTTTTAGAGGTCTATAGAAATTAAAATGGATTTCTAAAGTTTTAAAAGAAATCGGGTGAATACAGACCGTTAGATCGTCATGTGTCATGATCCAGGCCATCCATCTTACCCATATAAAAAGCCTTACACATGTGAGGGTGTCACATGTGTAAAAGCCATCATCCTCCTCCTTTTCCCCTTGAAAACCCGATGCCATCTTCCTCTTACCATCTCACCATTTTTACTTTCTCTCTCCTCCCACACACACCAAAGCACCATAAGATTTGTATGGAACTAACCCTCAATGGTCCCTAGAGTTCAATGCAAGTGATAGATTTCAAGAATTTTGCTTAGAAAGAGAGATATTCAATAAGGGTGAATAGTGCCCAATTCAAGTGTAAGTGATGCTTTTTCTAATTTTTATTTTTGTTTTAGGTAGCCTAGATGATTCTAAGAGAAACCATATTTTTAGATTTTAATTTGAAGCTTTGTAGAATTTTTGGGAATTTTTCTAAGTTAAAAATGTGTATGTTTAGGTTAAAGAGAGAGAGTTGAGGAGGGAGCTCAATCAAGTCCTTAAAGTGGTAGAAAAGGGGTGTTCTCACACTCTAGGTATGTGAAATTACCCTAATTGATGCATGCCATGTAAATTTTTATATAATTGTGTGTCTGAATGTGTATAGAATTCTTAATGCTTAGGGTTTGGCATGGTTTTGATGTAAATTGATTATGTAAGTGTGATAATGGCCTAAAAATAATGGTGTATGCTTGGTTTAGGTGAGAGAAAACAAGTGTAGGTGGTTGTGCTTAGAATGGCCAAATGATGTGCATGTGTATGTTATGGTGTGTGTACATGTATATGACATGGCAATTATGGCATTAGCATAAAAATGGGTTAAAAATAAGGATGGAAATGTGAATGGGAATAATAAAATGTAATGGACAATGGTTTAGTGATTTATGACCTAAAATGTCATGTATTAGTGGTACTTGAATTGGTATGAAAAATGATTAGTAAGAAAGGTAAAATGATGGCATAATTAAGTATGGTAGGATTAGTAGTCATATTGATGGATAATGGGTGGTAAAAGAATGAATTAAGCTTGGTACATTAAGTGGCATGGAAATTATGATGTAAAGGAAATGACCAAGTGAATAGCAATCACTATAAAAATGACCAAATGAATAGTAACATGAGGAAAATTGACCATATGAATAGTGCTTTCATGGAAAATGACCCATAATTGGGAAAGGTGCGTAAGTGCACCCTTGTTATACATGTGAGGTGTAGTAATGTTACGTTAAGTAGTTAGGCCCATCAGTTAGATGCCCACTGGATGGGTTGACCAGTTAATTAGGGAGTTAGCAGCTGCTAGGCAGATTGGTCCTTTTGTTACTGTTGTTTGATAGATGTGGCGGGTTTAATCGCTGAGGTTCTGATGTTGAGCCCTGCACACTCGGGTATTGGAAGGTACCATAGGGCTAATGCTTGCTACCCATTAGATTGATTGTGGATATTGGGAGGTTCCATGGGGCTGATCCCTACTATCCCCTTTGTAGACATCGGGAGGTCTATGGACTGATTCCTGCTATTTGCCAGTCTGGTATTAGGAGGTTCCACAGAGTTGATCTTTACTATAAAACCAGGTAGGTACAGCTACCGAAGTCCAAAATATGGGCCATTGCACAGTATAGATCCCGTTATCTGGTGTCTTAAAGTGTAGTATGCCTGTCATGGGTCTAAATAATAGATGGATTAATTGGATGTAATATGATATGACTAATAAAAATGGTTAATAAGTAAAGATAATAACTAGATGATAACTATCACTGGAACATATCAGAATAGGTTACTTGGATAACAAGTTACTATAATAGGTAAAACCTAACTGATGAACATGTGATAACACTATATGTCATTACTTCAGTACTTATGTTCTGATGCATCTCATATCATCTATGTGTATATACATACATGACATGTATTTGTTATATCAATTCCACCAATGAGTGTATGCTCAGTGTGTCGGTGTTCTGATACGCAGGTTGTAGACGAGATTCGCTAGCTAGTCTCATCACGTGCTGTATAGCTATTTGCTTTTTGGGTAACCCTTCTATCCTTTTTGAGAGATGTTGATAGTGGCACTCATATGTATATGTAGATGTATATAAAGATGGGGGTCCTAGATAGTGCATACCATAAATATGTAGTTAATGATTGTTTCACTGACCTAAACAAATATATGTATGCATCAGTAGTTTATATAACATAACTATGTTAGTTATTTACATGTTGGTGGGTCTGAGACCTTGTGTTGATATTGTTGACTATGTTTGATGTGATTTGGGGGACCAGAAGGGTCCAGGAGTTGTAAAAAATATGGGTGACAGTTATAGAAGTGTTTTTATGGAAGAAAAATTTTTAGTTTTTCACTCGGATAGCCGTTATGTTGTTTAATTTTCTGTAAAATGGACAACATGCATAAAATGGTATTTTATCAGACTAAAATAGTCAGTATTAAAATGTTATATGATAATAATCACAAATCAGTCAAGACATGATACTACATTGAAAGAAGCCATAAGTGTTAAACGAATGAGA
>CANXYI010806890.1:0-14789 GCA_948208565.1 Hura crepitans | reverse complement strand
CTGATTTTTTGACAAACTTTAAAAATTCATAGAAATTCATCAGACCTCTAAAAATTACACCGTTTATTTTAAAATTCCTATTTTAATCCCCTCTACCTACTCGTAAATTTTTATGGCCAAATTCCACTGATATGGTAGTTTTCAAATTGCCTCGATTTGTTTGCCAACCTCGATAATTATGAGAATTTGCAAATGACCATTGATTTAAAAAATTCTTTCACTATTGGACTCCATGTAATTTTTGAGCTTCAGGGTCCACTGTTTTTTGGTCTATCCGGACACATCTTGCGTTAGTTTGGCCCAAAAAATTTTTATTGCATCGATGGGTAGCTTTTAGCCCGAAATGAATTATTGGTTCTGCTAAATTTTAAAATTTTGCCCATTTCATCAAATTAAGGCACTTTAAAGTTTCATGACCTTTGCCATTACCTCGATCTATGTGTAAGTGGCCCTGCACCCTGAGTGCACTTCTCAGACCTTGTGGTACTATTCACAGAGCCTAGAAACACGGGTATTACATTTCATATACACAATTATGTTGTGGTGTACATGGAGGAGTCCATTAAGATGTTATACCATTATCTCTAAGATAAGTCTGAAACTCTTGACTTAAGTATTCTCCACCTTAATCTGATTAAAGTATTTTAATACCTTTGTTAAGCTATTTCTTAACATCATTTTTGAATTCTTTAAATTTTGAAAGGCTTTAGATTTGTCCTTCATGAAGTGCACATACCCATATCGTGAATAATCATTGACAAAGGTAATAAAGTAGAGAAACCCACTTGGTGGTCATTGGGCTATATACATATATATGTATAAAGTCCAGTAGCCCATTAGCATGTTTAACGTTTCCATAAAAAGTTGTCTTTTTCATCTTACCCAATAAACAAGATTCACATGTTTCAATTGAATCATAATCAAATGAACCAAAGTCACCAGAATTGTGAAACTTAGACATGCACTTCTTTTCTATATGGCAAAGATGATAGTGCCAGAAGAAAGATAATTTTAGATTATCCACCTTTTGTCTCTTGGCATTAATATTATATAGTTCCTTTTGATTATCAAAAAAAATATTCCATTAACAATTGATGCAGAACAATATAAAACATTATCTTTATAAACTGAGCAACCCTTACTTTTATTAATAGAAATATCAAAATCCTATTCAACAAGACAAGATAAAGAAATAATATTCATATTTAAGGAAGGAACATAATAACAATTATTAAGTTGTAATACAAGTCCAAAAGACAAATACATATGATATGTTCTTATAGCTAATTTAGGAACTTTTGCTCTATTTGCCACCCATAGGTTCACATTACATTTGTTTAGCCTCTTACTACTCTTTAGTCCCTACCAATTAGAAATTGAGTGAGAATCACAATCGATATCCAATACCCTTATATGATTACCAAATGCAGTGCTAGTATTAATTTGAATAACATTAATACCTGAAGTAAAGGCATTTGTATATTTCTTTTTCTTGTAAGACTCAATGTGAGACTTATAGTTCCTCTTCCAATGATCAGTCTTACTATAATGAAAGTAAGTTGCCTTATGGCTTGTCTTCTTAGCAACAACAATAGGCTATTTGCCCTTCTTAATACCACTTAGGCCTTAGTTGTATCCTTCTTCTTCTTTTTTTCTTCCCTTTTTTCTTGGAAAAAGAAGAGTCAATAACCATAACTGCCTTGATGTTCTTTTTTATAGCATCCTCAATACTTTTGAGCATGTCACTAGCTTTAGGATTGTTATTTAGACCTTCTTCATTTCATAATTAAGCATAAATTATGCATAATTATTAGGTAGCAATTTAAGACCAAGTCAGCACTTAGGTCATTATCCATAATGAATCCCAAAGTAATAAATTGCTCATTATACTTTTTCATCTTTTGCCTATGTTACATAGCTAAAGTCTTTTCCACCATTTTGTAGAGAAATAGGGCTTTAGATATCTCATATCATTTAGTCCTATTTTGCTCATTAAATAGTTTATAGAGCTAAAATAGAATGGTATGAGCATCCATATGTTCATGCTACTTTTAAAGCTCTAGGGACATAGACACTAGCATAATACAAGTTACTATGTCCTTATCCTCGACATATTTTAGATATGTTGACTATGCATCAGCATTAGCAATATTCTCAGGGATAGGTGGGATAGACTTGTCTAAAACATAGCCTATCTTCTCACTTTTGAGAATAATTCTCAGGTTTTGAAGCCACTATATGAAGTTAGGTCCAATATAGACTGTAGGTTCATGCTTGATAAACTTATGATGCAAAGTGATTACTAACATATGAATATTGAGAAACATGTTAGAGCATGATCATGTACATGCATGCATTATATAATGTCTTTTATAAAATGCATATGTGCTCCTATTATTTTATTGTGAACCAATAGCCCTCACATTGATCTGCGAAAACCTAGTGGTTTTCTTGGTGAGATAGTACCCATTTCTTATTAAGGTTGAACCTTAGGTTTGACTAATAAGGCTAACTTGTAACAAAAATAGTAGGCATCTCATGCTAATTGCATTGGTATGCAACTACTAATCATTAGGTCACCAACTCTTAATGAATGTGTATCTCATACACATTTCCCCAATCTCCCTCTAAAACCATTAACCTTGGGTGCCTAACAAATTAATGGACTTTTTAACACGGACCCATTAATATAGCCATAACATATTAGATGTAGTGTGGTCTTAAGTTTCTCCAACAACCCAACACTAAGAAGACCACTGGATAAAACTATTTTAATAGAAGGCTTGTGAGTTCTGTTATTTACTTTGAGGGATTTCTTCCATTTTAGTCTCATTAGGATTGTACACATTGGTATGCTCATGCAAAAGGATTCACGTACTTTGGCATGCATATGCATATTTAATCTCATTAAATTATACATATGCTATTTAATCACAGTACAGATATGATCTAATTATGGAAATTTAAACATTTATTTCCTTGAGCCAAGGAAACCAATTTGGGCCAGACCCTAATTAGTATACATGAATTACAAACCCAATAAGAAATAAAAAGAACACTTTTAACTATTTCTTCTTGGTCCTTTTTGGTAGGCTTTCTTCTCCATTTGCTCTTTAAATTTATTCTTTCTATTGCAACCCTATGTAATCTAATTACATATTGAATAATTCATAAGACCTCATGTTACATGTGAGGGGAATTAGATGAGAAGAGAAATACAAATAGAAATGAGAGAAAAGGCTAAGAAATGCAAGTCCAATTTAACATAAGTACAAATTCATGCAATGAAAAATCAATCTCATTGGTCTTTGTCTATAACTAGTAATCATGCCAAAAATAGACCCTTAACATGCATTTTTAATGCATCACATTCATTAAATCTTGAAAATTTTGACTATGATTGATTATTAGAATTATAACACTTATAAAACTAGTTTCGATTCTCTCCTATGGTCTAATTGGTTTTAGTGTGCCTTTTAATGGAGAATTAATCACATTAATCATGAAATCTAATTATTTAATCTAATTAAATTGTTAAATTACATCTCTCCATTTTATAGAGTTCTAATCCCATTAGAATTCCAAGCAGTCAAATTACTTCAAGGTAAAACATAGAATCCAAATTTTAGGGTTTATGAGGATTCAAACATAGAATCTATTAAATTATTCTAAGCTATATTTGATAACATTTATCCATTTAACCAAAATAACACATAATAAAAATAATTAATTTAAAATCCTAATCTCATTAGAAAAATAAATTAATTTATGACTAGAATTAAAATTCCACTAGAAATGCTAATTTCAAAGTAAAAGTTTGGCTATTCTTGTTTATACCACCATATGCATGAAATATTATCAAATTAATAAAAAATTGATATAATTAAATTAATTTTATCATTATATATAAGATATAATTCCAAAAATACAAAATTCAATCATATTGAATTTTTAACTTAATTAAATTTTTGTAAATGTTAGATCACTAAGAATTGAATTCAAAGTAAATTGTAAAACAATTTGCAACTTAAACTGTGGAATTGGTCTAATAAATTCAAATTAGTTTTAGAAGCCATTGAAACCTTTTAAACCTATAATAATAAATTTTATCTAAAAAATTTCCCCTCTAAGTCATGAAATCCATGGTAAAATGAATAGACAGAATTGAGCACCACATAGTTCAAAATTGTGACAATCATTACTATTCAATCCAGTTTATGAATTCCATTCATATGCAAAAGATTTTTACCACTAAAAAACCTTTAAAAACATCATAACATTTCATATTAATAATATATCATATATGGAATTATTGGGAGTTAATTAAATCAAATAGCACACAAATAATACATAATACGAAATAGTTCCACTCCAATCTCGAATTGTTTGATGCAATTATTTTCTCATCTCTTCAATTTTATTTTTCATGCACATATGAATAGAATTAAATTCACAACTTAACTTATCATATATCAAATCCAACCAGCAAAATTGGCACTTAAGCTCATCATGCATGAAAACTAAGAAAGAAGAGCCCTCCTTTGCATATAACCCACTAATATTCATAGGTGGACAAATCCTCAATCAAAATTGATTTTAACACATAGAAAACCAAAATGCTAATTTTTTATTAATGAAAAATCATAATCAATCTCATTATAATTTATTTGAAAAGAAAAAATTAAAATTAGAAGACACTATTAAATCAAAAATTCATAATATCACATATTATGACTAATCAATGGTAACACTAATTCTCATATATTTTGAATCTTTCGAGAACTAGGCTCTGATACTATTGTTGGATTTCTTGAGATGTGCATAGTGAAAATTTAAAATTTTTGAGAAAAATAATTGATGATAATAGATCCAAAAGATACAAACTTCATTAGTTATTGATAAATTAACAATGTTTAGATTATTTACTATTATTAACTCATACCAAATTTCCTTAATCAACAGCTATTCTCATCGAGTTATTAAATAACATGGTGATCCTCCTTGGGAACACCTCTAAGGTGTCCACATAAGAATTTTAAGGAGAAGGGCTATGTGAATTATTAGGTGCTAGTAGACAATTCACACAGATGAAAGAAAAAGAAGGAAACATATGTAGTAGAGCTGTGGTACTTTTGTTTTTTACATGAAAGATAAGGGTTATGAAGGCTGATCTTTAGATACCAATTTATAATAAAATAAACCTTTTCTAGATCAAATTTCGACGCTTAAAATCTAACTTAGACCAGCCCAAAGTAGCCACATGAATTAGGGTACTCAAGCCTTACACGTATAGGCCTAGTAATGTGTTTATGTGCATATTGCACAAAGCTTGAGTGAGATGACCTTATATGGCTCACTAAGGCCCCATAATTGACCAAAAAGTGGTTTAATTTGAGGCCTTTTTTAACTCTTAAAAATTCCATAAAAATTAGACCTAAAAAGCACCACCATTTGGGCCTAACAAAACCCTAATTTCTATACTTCTACATTATTATTGGGCTTTAAGCCTAATTGATTTTTCTTTCTTTTTTATTCATCTTTTAATGATATCCCATATCAATAAAGCATAAAAACACTTTGAATCTCCTCTTTCTTCTTTATGTGTGTGACTCTATGGGTTTTTAAAACATGTTGGCAGTACATAGTGAATTAGAGTTTTAGTCCAACTAGGACTCTTGTAGACCAATTCAATTGGCCTATAATTAATTTTCAGTTAATAATTCACTTATATACAAGCCTTGAGTAGTGTTTAGCCACATGTCATGACTACGTAAGTATCAAAATGTCAATTGGTTTGACTTTACCCTTTATATTTAGTTACCATGCAATTCATCTTTCGACTATACTTTATCTCATCTAGGTTTGAGAATGGATGTGTGTCAACTCAATAGTTATTTAAGTGTGTCTAATTAAGCCTTAAACAAGCTAACATTACACTTTGGCCAAAGATTCCTGAAATAAAGGCATACTAGAACAATGAGATAAACTCTATATTATAATTCAGGGTGGTAAATCCTCTATTGATCAGTCAACCATCTTTAAGTATCTCAATCTATACCTAATCACCTACCTATGTACACATCATAGAGATGTAAAGGCATCCCAGTCGAAGTATAGTTCTTAATACTTAAGATATCCTTGATGCTCTCAAGTTAAAAGATAGATGCATAACTGATATGATGAGATTGTTTCATTGACATAAATTATCTATCCATGTGAGCATCTCATGTTGGGTTTCCACTAGACTTGTTTCTCAAACAAGCATCCACATGTTATCTCCAAGCATCACCATGCTTATAGATTATTAGAACTACTTTTTAACTTGGTCAAAGAGTATAACATGAGCTAGTCTGTCTGCATTAATAATATCCTATCTTGTTAATATTGTGACTAAGAATAGTTTTGGTATTTCACATTTGCATGCAATAAGAATATCATTTCATGAACACTTAAAGATTTTTTATGCATTGTGAAAGAATACTAAGGATTTTACAACATAGATTATCATACAAATGAATTAACATAAGCACTAGTGTAATAAAGAAATGCCTTTTATTATAAATAAATGTTTAATGTGTACACAAAATATCCTTATTACACATGTGCTCTAGGGCATGCAACTAACATCATACACACAGTTAAATACAAGCATACATACATACATATACATGCATGCATGCATACATACATACATACATACATACATACATATATATATATATATATATATATATATATATATATAAATATATAAACATTGATAAAGTAGTTTATCTAAATAAAGATTTTATAATGATTTTGATAGTAGTGCTAATACCTATTCACTTCTAATTATACTTACATATCATTACCTATGGATAAATCATATCATTGTTAAATAACATAAGATATAAATTAAGCATACATATGAACGCACTCTATATGTATAGCACATGAGGATATCATATATCTATATCTTTTCATCAAGCCTCAATATGCATTTCATTTATCACTTACATTAGAATAGCTTACATCATGCTACTAGGCATTCTATTACTCTAAACACACATATGAATCTTTGGCATACATATGTTTCTGATGATAATGTCAAGTGCATGCCTTTTTCATCATGCTTCATTGTTCACATACAAATAACCATATTCCTTGAATCTAAAATTAACTTGTAGAAATCATATTTCTTTATTATCATCAATTGTAATTTAGCCAATTTATCCTTAAAACCATTATTTTGCTCAAATATGGGATAAGTGTAATGGTTCTTTTAACTCATCATCTTTATAGTGGTACCTAAAGGCACAAAATAGTCATACCTAAAGGTACAAAATTATGGTACTTAAAGGTAAAAAGAATGGTGCCAACACCATATATGCAATGCTAAATTGTGAAATAGTCAAGCTATAAACGGTGGTAGATATGCTAGTTTCCACTCTTTAGCATGCCAAACTATCTTAAAGCCATCTTGAATTCCTAAACATTTCATCTATTTCCATGTAACTATTCACATTAAATATGGTGCCATGAAGGCCTTTACTTGTTTATACACACACACACATAAAGCACATGCATACATACCAAATGTTTTTCGTTATTTATATTCTTTATATTTTTATCGATAACATGTGAACATGCCTATTCATATCACTATTTATGTGTACCTTTACCTATACTATGCACATGGTTATAGCAACTATATATACAATCATTATATATACTATACATGTCACTTTATCAACTGGGTATGTCATTAATTTGTCTACTATATATAGTCTCATTTATCACCATAAGTACTATACACATTATCTATTACAATTCCATACCTATCAATAAATCTCAAGATGATTCCTTGATTTCATGTTAATGATGTAAGAATATTCAATAAAAAGAAAAGATATGAACTATACCTTGTCTATGTATTATCTCGGCCATATTGAATATTTCTATGACCAAAAGTCTTATTCATCACCAAAGTACCTTATCATGGAAAAATACATATGACATACTATATTTTCAAGAATGTAAGTACGTATTAGTATACTTGAGTTTCGTTTGGTTATACATGTTTCTATCTTTATTGCCTTATATCTATACATCAAAGCTTACATCTTTTCATTCTAAGGGCACATTTCATCGTAAAATTTCAAAAATAAATAGATAAATAAACAAAAAAGCATTCTTAATTTTCTATCATTTAGCTTTATTAATTCCACTTAATGTACTTATACTTTTATATGCCTTATAAACATTTGGAATTTTCATTCTTACCAATTATTCATGCATACTTTACATGCATCATAGGGTACTTAACATTATTAATTTCGCTTAATGTACCTATATATTTATATCCCTTTAAAAGATTTGGAATTTTCATTCTTACCAATTACTCATGCATGCTTTACATGCATCATAGGGTACTTAGCATTATTAATTCCACCTAATGTACTTATTGCAACATCCTAAAAATCCTAATTTAAGAATAGTACTTTTAGTGAAAAATAGTGTTTCCCGAAACTTAGGTCACACTAATTAGACCAATAGGAAGTATTAATAGTAAAATAATTTTGGGCAAAATTTGGAGTCAATAGAAGTCATTAAAAATGGTTAAAAATGAAAGAAAAGATTTTATGGCAATGTCTCGTGAATAGTGTTGTAGGCAAAGCTAAACTGTAAAATAATTCAATTTTTACTCAAAATAATTAAAAGATCAATACAACCTAATACTTGAATATTACAAATAGTCCATTGGCACTAGAATTAGAATTTTTAAATATTAGGAAGTATTTTTATTGAAATTGAGAAAGATTAAAATATGCTTCTTATATCAATTTTTCTTAATTTATGAGCTAAGTTTTCTCAAGGTTTAAGGATCGAGTTAACATGGTTTTATGAGGTTTTAAGAGCGGTAATAGAGGGTTTAAAGAAAAGGGAAATAAAGCTTAAAAAGAGGGACCGTTTGATGGCTTTTAAAGAGATCTTAGCCATTTTATCACTTTGAATAAGTCAAAAGTCAAATTGGCTCTTTAAAAATGGTTAAAACTTGAATAGTGTGGTACCCAACATCTTCTTTTTTCCTCCCTCAATTTACAACACCATTAAAGCTCTATCTTTAAGCTTTTACTTCTTTATCCTCCCTCATTCCACCCTTTTATCCTCTCTTTTAAACCAATAAATCACACCTCCATAACCTCAAAAGCTCTATTAAAGCAAAAAATCAAAGAACATGAAAAAATTGAGGTTAATAATGCCCCATATGATTAGACAACCTAGATTAGATAGGTTGACCAATCAACTAGGGAGTTTTAGCAGTTGTTAGCATACCTTTAGGTGCATTTATGACCTTCGGGTCTAGTTTATAACTTCAGGTCTAGTTTATGACTTGTGATCCAGTTTATGACCTTAGGGTCCTATTATAATCTTTTGATCCATCTCGACCTTTAGTCACAATTAGTCTCATTATATAGTTTTGGATAGTTGTCTCTTAGGTATGGGTATGTGTTAATCAATAAGACTTAAGTTAACTTTATGGTAAGGTATCAATTAAAATAGGGGTTTAATCAAGATATTTTATATGTATAAGTATAAATGACTAGTATACATGAGTTATCTTTATGATTCTTGTTGATGTATATATATATACGTACACACACACACACATATATATTATACTTTTTCTTACATCATTTTGGTGTGATTAGTATATACATGATCATTAAGTAATGTACTTTCAATTGGATTGATATTAATGCATGAAGTGCATGTGATAACGCACACGTTATGATGAATACACCACTAAGCATTTGCTTAGTACTTCATTTTATTTTGCAATGAATAGGTTAAAGAGAACAAATTAGAGTCAAAGCCTTAATATTAGTAGATTAATTAAGAGAAGTTTTTTTTTTGTTATTTTGCTTATTTTAGTATGATAATGTGATGTAACTATTGTTAGTGGTACTCTTATATAATTAAGGGATTAGGCCTAATTTGTGATGTAAATAAGTTTTGTAACTTTTTTAAATAGTATGAAAACCTTTTATTTAAGATTGTATGATGTTGTATGACTTGTATGATATCTCTTCCTATTGCATGCTTAATGAATGCTAAGATTAAGTAGTGTTAGAGGGTTAGATAGACCTAGATATGGATGAGATGTTTAAAATATATTAGAAATGTTGTTTTATATAGGTTACTATTTAGGATAATGTCCTAATACAATCATTATGCTATTGGATTTTTGACACAAGGACCCTATTAGTATACCTTGGAAAATGATTTTTAAAAAATCATATTTTTAGTATCTTAGGCAAGTAAATGTATCTAAATTTCAAATAATAAGTTTTTTTAATTTATAAAGGTTTTCAATAAGAGTAGTTTAGATATTGATCATGTGCCTCTCCTTATTTGAGTTTAGTGATTAGATCGGGTTAGGGTGTCACATTTGGTTGTATCAGAGCTAGGTTTAGGTGTTCCTCAACATGTATAGGTTACCTAAGAGTGCCATAGGATTTAAAAAGTGTACATCACATGATTATACATATTGAGGCTTATAATCTATTTTATTTCCTATAGTTTAAGGATAAGTCATTCTAAACCATAGAGTGATAAAAAAGTTGAGAGCCATGCTCCAAATACTTAAGACAAAGGGTCAACAATGTTGAGTTTGTTACTTTAAGTGATGCTAGAAAAGTAGCTTGAGGATTTCAAATATAGCCTACTTAGTTAGAATAGATGATGGAATCAATTAGATAAATGACTATTGCTATAGCTGTACCTTTACTAATTTAGCAAAAAACCTTAGGCTCTTTAGAAAACATACCTTAAAAGGCTTGAAAAAATTAAACTGAGGATTTTAAAGGTGAGAAGCTAGATGGATCACATAAAGTAGAGTATTGGTTAGACAAAACCTTAAGGATAATGTAATAGATAAGGTGTACCTCTAATGAGTATGCTATTTGTGCTACTTCTCTATTGGTTGATGAGGCTTTCAAGTGGAGGGAAGCTATTACTACACATAAGGTGGTTGAGGATTTGTCTTGGGAGTCCTTTCTTTAGGAATTCAAGAAGAAATGCATTATTGAGCATTACTTAGATCAAAAGGGGTAAGAGTTTATGGACTTGAGGTAAAGATAGAAGTTCGTATTAGAGTATGAGAAGGAATTTGTAAGACTTAGTCGGTATGCTAAGGATGTAGTTGCTACTGAAGAGGATTGATTTAAGTAGTTTGAGAAGGGGCTAAACCTTGAGATCATACATCAAATAGCTCCTATGAAGATCATAGACTTTTTAGCCTTAGTTGTAACATGCCACACAATATAAAAGGTTCATAGGTTGAGAGGGAAGAGAGATAACTTCTAGAGGAAAAGGTCTTTTGGTCAAGGGCAAGGTAGTATATCATTTATAGTAGACAAAAAGTAGAAGGGTAATAATCCTAAGCCATAATAGAGTTAGAAATAGGATCAAACATAAAGGTTAAGTTAGGGATCTAGAGCTCAATCTAGATAACAAACTTAGACTTAAGGTGCCTTAAGATTTACAACTAGTAGTACCCTTCCACCTTAGTGTAGACGTTTATATTTTGGGCTTATAATGATAATCAGAGATAGTCTCAAGCAATAAGGTAAGGAACCCAAAACCTTAGTTTGTACAGACCATCTTGGTATAAGTCCACTCGGACTTAATGCTACGAGGTCTACATAAAACCAACTAAGGCCTAGCCTAGAACAGTAAAGCTCATAATCCATGGTCAGCCTAAAAAACCAAAGCCTACATCCACATAGACTATAATAGAGTCAGCATAAAATTAGGCCTAAGGGTGATAAACTACTAGGGTAGACCTAAGGCTTAGGTCTATATGGACATAACAATAAAAGTCCATATGAACTTGCCACTAAAAAGCTTCTAAAAGCATGATCTTCCTATATGGACTTTAACACTTAATCTTATCAGGATTCTGCCTTTTTTGAATGGAAGTGCTACCCACTAAGCCTATAAATATCCCCTCTTAAGGGAGAGTTAAGTGAGGAAAATTGGAGAATCTAAACTTGTAGTTATGAGAGTATAGTGCTGACTTCGAAATAGGAATCAATATACTAGTCTTAAGCTTGCACTCAAAATAATCTTTTTCTAAAACGCAACCTTTGCATTATTGCTTTAAGCTTATTCACAAGGTAAGATTTAATGGATCTTGTTTATCATTATCATTCACATGTATGGATGGTTTTTATAAATCGATGACCTCTCAGGATTAATTGATACGTGAGGTGATTCTATCTAATCCCTACGCTGACTATAGGAGTAGGTTATTATTTTGAACTATTTTAATCATATGTAATTGTTTATAAAAATGATGTAATCATTTTGTAATTGGCACTCTAATTGCACGAACTTACCTTAACACATGATAAGGTCCGCATGGACTTAATATTTAAATATATGCATGATCTAATGTTCGCGTGGACTATTGTTCGATAATAGTCTTTCATCAACTTTGTATACTATGTTTCAATGTATTCTATTTACCATATTGATAGGGCTATATGCTGTTATCATATTGTATGACTATTCTATTCCTTAATGTGTATGTTGTTGACATTCTAGAATTAATGTGTGATTCGCATGGACTCTATTTCACAAGGTTTATAGTTCATGTGGATATATGCTTTGACAAATATACATTAGATTTATGGTCCATATAGACTCCTTTTCATGAGTAACGTAGTCTATGCGAATGTATGTACACATGTTCTAAAATCTAGTTTTTATGATTATTATGTAATGAATTTATGTTCTCCTTTGCATGGTTAGTTTATCATCCTCTTTGTTATAATCATCATTCGGGCATGTATCATGATCATTCATATTTGCATTACACATGTTGCTATTATCTAGTTTAGTACTATTATTAGGTCCTCATGGACCTCTCTTTGTGTTTTTAACCTCTTTACCTTGAGTTGTGTAAGATTGACCTTTCTCACTAGATATGAGGTCTAGATAGACATAACTATTATGACATATATAGTCCGTATAGACATAGATCAGAGGCTATACTGAGTTCGCATGGACTTGCTAATGTAAAGATGGGACCAATAACTTATTCTCTATTTGTTTATTTGGTTTTGCACCTTTTATTTCTTTCCTTTATTTTGGGTTGTAATAGGTAGCTTAATAACTCATTTTACATGCTAAAAGCCTAGCCTGACATCAATGGTTTTCTACCTAATTAATTGGTGTTTTCTTAATAAAATGGTTTTTAGTTTTCCTTAATAAAAGTGACATAAAAAAGTATTTTAAAAAGGCCAATCTCCTAGAGATGGGAGTTAGGCAATTACTACCAATTCTTATGGAATTACAGGTAGTTGTCAAGTCAAGTAACAACTAATTGATAACATGATTTTTGGATGCTCACTTACAATTATGCTTATTGTATATTCTGAAGGTTGCAGCTTATTTTCTTTGTGAAAAGGTGACATGAACACTTTGATTAAAATGATTACTTGCATGATAAAGGATTGATAAACATTTAAAAATAAAGGAAGGTATATTATTATGACATAAATATGATTTGATTTTGAATGCTTTTTTGGTAAAAAGATTAGTGGTCCTGGTGTAGAGCTAGGTGATGACTCCAAACACTAACTGCCTTATACCTAGTGAAATAGGCATAAATCCCATTATTAGTATGGAGCATGGCATATTACCTAGTTAGAGCTCTACTCTATGCCTTGTCTCTCTAGCTATGCTTAGCTCAATCCCTAACATCTTTCTTATCCCTTATCTTAGTTGAATCTAAATGCCTTATCAAATAATGGGATAGAAGTGACCTTATTAATACAAGGTTATAGATTTCCAGCTGACCTTATTGAATTATCCTTCGATAAGTTTAACTTAATCTTAGGCATGGATTGGTTATCCATGTATCATGCCATTGTGGATTGTAGAAAGAAATGGACCATGCTCCATACTAATAATGGGATAGAAGTGACAGTTGTGAGAGAAAGATCAAACTTTATGACTAATGTGATTTTAGCAGTTGTGGTGAGAAGGTTAATAAAGAAAGGTTGCCAAGTATATTTAGCCTATGTGTTTGATAATAGAAGAGTAAAGTTAGAAGCAAGCAAGATATTAGTTGTATTAGAGTTTAAAGATGTTTTCCTAGAAGATCTTCTAGGTTTACCACCAAAACAAGAGCTTGAATTTGGAATTGATGTGTTGCCAAGCTTAGTGCAAGTTTCTATAGCTTTATATAGGATGGTTCTTATGGAGTTGAAAGAGTTAATGCTATATGAAAAAGCTATTGGATTAGGGTTTTATTAGACTAAGAGTGTCACCATAGGGAGCACTGGTTCTATTTGTTAAAAAGAAATATAGTTTCTTGAGATTGTGTGTTAACCACAAATAGTTAAATAAAGTCACCATCAAGAACAAGTACCCTTTTCCTCAGATTGATGACCTATTAGATCAACTTAGAGGGGTATGTGTCTTCTGAAAGATTGATCTTAGATTAAGGTATTATCAGTTAAGGATGAAAGAGGCAGATGTGCACAAAATAGCCTTGACAATAAGATATAGCCACAATGAGTTTTTAGTAATGCCATTTGTGCTTACCAATGCTCTAGTGGCATTTATGGACCTCATGAACCATATCTTTTCATCTATTCTTGGATTAGTTTGTGGTGATATTTATTGATGACATCATTTTGTATTCTAAAAATTGGGATGATTATGAGAGATATTTAAGGATTATTCTATAGAGGTTAAGAGAGGAGAAGCTCTATGCCAAGCTCAGTAAGTGTGAG
>CANXYI010806778.1:0-10974 GCA_948208565.1 Hura crepitans | reverse complement strand
AAGGTTTGAGTGATTTTTAAAAACTCCCCAAAGTTTCTACCAAAATTGAGCTTTTTTGAGTTATTCAGGTAGTATGTGGGCCTCACTTATGCCACCTCAACCACTATAAAAGTGCCAAGGTGACATATGGATGGCCACTTTGCCAATTCCACTCACTCTTACCTTTCTTCTTCCTTTCTCCCTTAGCTATAGCTGACACCATTCCAACCCAAAATCACCATTTTCATCACCTTTTTCAAGCTTTTTCTTAATTCCATTACCACTAAAAATCATCTTAACATGTGAGGAATTGATTTGTAAAGGTATTGGAGGCCATAGGAGTGGCTAGAACTCAAGAAAATTCAAGGAGGCTTAAGGTGTCAACAAAAAGGACCACAAAGGGCAACTTCTTATATGTAAGTGTTTCAGCCCTTTTTATTTTATTTCTTAGGAAATTTAATAATTCTACGAATAGCCATATGATTAGAATTTGATTTGGATAAGTGTGTGAATTTTGGTGAATTCTTAAAGGAGGGATGGCGTGTATGGAAGGCAAGGAATAAAGGGAGGATTTTGTGATTTTCTTCAACCTAAAAGAGTGGATTTTAGCCCCTTTGGTAGTGAGGTAAGTAAGTCTAATCCATTCAAATCATGTGAGATCAAATTTCCATGAAAAATGCTTAGGAACCTTTTATGGAATTGGTAAATTTAGTGGTTTATGTGTGTAATTTGATGGACTAAGTGTATAACTAAGCTAATGGTGTGTGTAATAAATGTTTGGGATAATGTTTGGATAAGGAGAATTCATGGAAGGGTGAATTCTTCATTTGGTTAAGACCTTTGTGTAGACATTTGTATGTGTGTATGGCTTGAAATGGTGTTATGGTATGTTAGTTAAGGTATATGGCTTGTAATATGCTTAGAATATAGGTGTAGATAGGTAAAATTAAATGGTTGTATGTATGTTCCACGGTAGGCTGAGAGCTTTCTTGATGAGTATGGTTTGTGAATGGCATGAGCACATGGCTTATAGAAGGATTTTTAGCTTGTCATAGATGGCATGTAAGGTGCAGGTGAAGAACTTAGTGAATTACGACTTGTATATGTGTGTTGGTAGTATGGCTAAGGTATGTTATAGGTTATATTAGCCTAATTGGCATGGTAAAAGTATGAATATGTGTTTAAGCATGTTTGTGTAATAGTCTAAGTATGCATAAATATGTTAATTGAGGTAAAAAAACATGATTAAAGCAAAATGGACTTGTGGCTGAGAGCTTTATAAGGTAAGGTGACATAAAAATGAGGTATGGTTAATAGTATTTGTATGTGTACATTGGCATGGCATTTATGGTATTTATTACATGGCATTACCTAGGTTGATATGCATGATTAGTGTAACATGAAATGAATAACATATGGGACATGTTTAAAGCATGAAAAAAAGGATTGAAAAATGAAGTTAAAAGTAACTTAGAATGGCATATAAAATGGCTTTTATAAAGTGATGAATTTTGGGCATAGAAATGTACTTTAAAATGACATAAATTGTAATGTTTTTGTGTTTTGGCATATAAGCCATTTGTATGGCAAATGGATGTCTTTCTTTGAGGTTGTATGACACCCCCTACTAGATTCTTGAAGAAAACCAATAAGTGGGGCACTTCCCGCCAGGTCACCCATCTTAGAATTTCTCTAATGGTCATTCGTTTAACTTTTACCAACTTCAGTCTAGATCAGGCTATCTGACTCAAAACCACTTTTGTTGATTTTTGTGGTCCATTTAGGTTGAAACCTATCTTAACTAGCCATTACAGAGGAAATCTAATCATACTTAGGTATTTCTTAAAAAATTGAAAGCATAATGGCTCTTCGAGTCCTATCCCAAAATTTAAGCAATCCTGTTAAACACTTCAAAAATCCATTCACAACACTTGGACCCATATGGTCCCCTAATTCTATCCTATCATCACCATCTAGCATATAACAAACTCAAGCCTCAAGCCACAGATAAAACTATACAAAAATATAGAGCCTCAGGCTCTCATCCATATCAACATCATAAATAATCATTCATTCATCCAAGAACATGTATAGAAATATTAAATTTAAATCAGTAAGTCTGAATCACTTAATTATATTACATTGTTGAAGCCTAAATACATTATCTTGTCAATTTCCTCCCTAAGTACATGGATATCTAAATATACATCAATTCACCGAAAGTCTTCACCTGTATCCTCTGAACCGCTATTGTCATGCTTTATGAGGTAGGTCCCACTATTGTGTACCTGCACACCAAAACTAGTATACTGAGTGTACGAGATACTCAATGGTGAATTTAAAGCAATTTAATCATGGTGTAATCTTATTTTTTACTTATGTAATTAAAAATGTAATTTTTACTTCATTAAATAATTTAAATGTTCACTAGGGTGCCAAATGACTAAAATACGCCTAAGGCATTTACCTGGTCTAGAAATATCATTTTTGACTTAAATAAACCATTTAAAATGAGGATTTTTACTAAATACATGCAACTTGAAGAATTTACGTAGTCTGTCTTAAAAGGGGAAAATTACCAAAATACCCTTGTGTTGTATTTTTATTACTTCAAATAAAGGAGTTATGCATATTTGCCTAACTTTATCTCTCTAAGATATTTATATGCCCTGAGGTAGTCTTCTTTTCTTTTATGTATATATATTTGCTTAAGTTACTTATTTAAACTAATCTGGCACATCTGTGCAAAATGTCTAGAATGCCTTTTTACTAGCATCTTATCAAAGTTGAGGAGACACTGTTCCATTATACTTAATCTTTCTATTCATAATCAATCTGATTATTTATTTAATTTAATTCTTTAGCCTGACTAGGAAGACGACACTTTAAAACACTAGATTTAGAGGGATAATAACTAGCACAGTGGTCCTCATTCTAGACCTACATCGCTGCACCGTCATGTGTGCTATAATGGAGATTAGTCGTAGCTTCCCTAAACACAATAAAAATAACTGAGTAGCATAATAGAGATAAGCCTGTGGGCCTTCCCAACCACAAATAAAATAGCTGTCAATAATTAGGTGACATAATGGATATCAGTCTGTAGAACTCTCCAACCACCAATGAATATCTAAAAATGACTGGGTGACATAATGGTGATTAGTCCACAGACCTCTCCAGCCACCAATAACTAGTAGTTGCAAAATTCTAAGTTGACAAATCAACCCATCTAGTGGGTGTCTAACCAATGAGCCAAGCAATTCAATTTAACTTTATTTATTAGCCAAAATTATTTTTATAATATTTGGATCTAAAAAATAAATAGATAAAAATTTTATCTTCTACTTTAAAATTTTCTTCGAGCTGGTATAACCAATTTTTGGCCCTATCGGGTAAAATTTAGAAATAACTTTTATGTCTATTGTTGCTAAAATTTAAGATCTCTTATATTATAATTTTTTAGCACATTTCTATTTTAAAACTCAATACTTTCTAGTTCAGTGATATTTTTGTTCAGGTAGAAGTCCACTGGACAGTTATAGGTCATTTCGACCACTTTTGGAAGTCAATTTTTTGGGATTGTTCTAAGTCTGATTTCATTATAGTTTTCACTATTCTTTTTAGCATTTTACAGGGCATTAGGCCAATTAATTCTAGGCTAAGTCTATGGCCAAAGTTTTGGTAAGAAGCTATCTAAAGCTGGGTTAATTCCATGGAAGAAATCTAGGCAATAAAGCCACTATCACTGGGCCAAATCCATGTCCAAAATGTAAATCAACTCTAGCCTCTTAGAGGCATAAGGAAAGTTCCATTTATTAACTTATTTGAAGTCACCTTTTAGGTCATTGTTTTAAGCTTTATGTACATTATTTTGTCCAGGATTTTCTATCGAAATTAAGGCATATTTTAAGTGCACCTTGTTATGTTAATATGTTATGTTCATCCTTTAAGGTTTATGATCATTAGAGGCCAAAATCATCACCAACATTAGGCATACACTAACATCTTTATAAGATTATTTCACAAACCATGTCACTAATGCATACTTTTTAGTACTAAAAGTAAAGTGTACTCAAATTACACAGCCTTTTCACCTGTCATCAAAATTCAATCAAGAATACATGCCATGCCACAACCATACTCATTTTCAAGCAAATTATCATAAGCCCCTAGCCACATCATATAATACACTAAAAATAGCTCTCAGATTTTCAATGTAAGTGAACTTAATTCTCATTTCTTGAGGTAAAATAGCATTATTACATCCTAATTACAAGCCATAAACTCAAATATGGGCATAAAATCTCAATTTAAGCCATTACAACCAAAAGCACAAAACAATATCCTAAGAACTATGCATGGTTGCTCACGACCACAAGCACCAATGCACTTTTTATGGTGAATTCCATACCAATACTTCAATAAAACACTCTCTAGCATGCCAAGCATAACTTAAATTCCTCCTAGGTAGCAAGACACTCATTTAAACTACCTTAAACAACATATTCTAGCAAGCACTTTTGAGCAAATTATGCAACTACTCATGAACACTAGTAACAATTCCATCAAAGCTTAGGGTATTCAACATCACCAAAGGAAAATTCAAGCCAATATACCCCCATTCCAGCCATCCAAATCCCAAATTCATGAACCTAGACACCCACACACATGAGAAAAAGGCTATAAATTCACTTACATCACACTTTGAAGGTGCTAATCCCATCTATACCCTTGCTGCTTGCTCAGTTCTAACTACCATGGTAGATTTTTGCTTCCTTTGTGACCCACCATTTGCCATCCAATGGCCACCAATGCATTATACACATATACGTACATGCCTTAGCTATGATTTAGAATCAAGAATCACTAAAAAAGTCTAAGAAATGGGGTAAATATAACTAAGAGCTCACCTTACATACATAGTTCTAGATTGTTCTAAGTCTATCCCTTTATTTGATTTTTTTTCTACCAATTCGAAACTCCTTTTTGCATGATTCTTTTTCCTACTAGTGCCTAACATCTAGAGGAAATTTTAGCCACTAAAATCACCCTATTTGGACATCAAAGTAGGAACTTATTGCCTAAAAACTCCAAGGGTGGTGTCGGTAATTAGGCAAGAAAGGAGAAAAATTGGTTTTGTTTTTTACAAGTGGAAATGCACTTGTCATGGCCTATTTGCCACTTGGCAAGTGGGCTAAGACATTTAGCACACCTATGGGCTCCATTTTGCCACCACAACCTTGTCTTGATGATTCCCATACAATCCCAATTTTTTAGAAAACTTTAAAAATTCACTCGGGCTTCTAAAAATTACATTGTTTATTTTAAAATTCATATTTAGTCCCTTCTACATGCTTGTAAATTTTTGTGGCCAAATTCCACCTATAAGGCAATTTTTAACTACCTTAATTTGCATGCCAACTTAAAAAATTATGAGATTTTACAAACAACCTTCGATTCAAAAAATACTTTCATCGTTGGACTTTTTCTACCTTTAGGGTCCAATATTTTTGAGTACGTTCGAGCACATCTTGGGTCAGTCCCTGCCCGAAAAATTTTTATTAGCTTGGTGTGTAGCTTACAAACTGAAATGAATTGTTAATTTTGCTAAAATTTTTTATTTTGCCTTTTTCATCATTTTTTAGCCCCTTAAAGTTTTACAACCTGTACCACTACCTCGATCCATGCACAAGTGACCCAGCACCCCTAGTGCACTCCTTGGACCCTATGACACTATTCACAGAGCTTCGAGACACGGGTGTTACATTTCTTCCCCTCTTAATAAATTTTGTCCTCAAAATTACTTGAAGCTATTAGAATAGAATATTAAGCTCCCACTTGCTCGTCTAGCTTTCAAGTAAGGTCCTTTGTACTCTTATACCTCCATAGCACTGTAACAGTGGTATGGACTCATCTCTGTAATTACCTTGTTTCACGAGCCATAACTTACACTATTTCTTAGGCATAAATTATATCCAGCTATCCTTCCATAGATATCATCTAGCTCTTATGTAATTGGTATAATCTTGTACTCATGAGCATAAAACATAAAAACCCTGTGTTCACTATAGCTTAGTGGTAATTCAAGTCTATGTACTAGAGGTTTTAACTTTATCAGTACCCCTATAGGGTCAGATAACCTAGGTTTTAATTACCTTTTTCCTAAACCTCTACCCCTATTTCCTTAGAGAACTCTAGAATACTTTGTCTTTAACTAAATATTCAGTAGTTTTCCTATTTCGAGTCAACACCAAATCTAGTCTAATCATACTACTTTTAGCCTTTCTATCTCTAATTTCACTTCAATCTAAAAAG
This sequence comes from Hura crepitans, assembly GCA_948208565.1. Lineage (NCBI taxonomy): Eukaryota > Viridiplantae > Streptophyta > Magnoliopsida > Malpighiales > Euphorbiaceae > Hura > Hura crepitans. Next base: position 4,680 of record CANXYI010806778.1, on the reverse strand, counting down.
TCTTGCATTATTTATCATATAATGCCTTATAGGGGTCTATTTCCAAACTAAATAGATTACTATTATCATAGGCACTTTCTACCAAAACAAGTATATGTATCAGATAATCATAAGCTTATTAGTATAGTCTCACAACATGGGATCAACTATCTATATTACCCTTTTTGACTATCCCTCAGACTAAGGATGATAAGCTGGGTGATGAGCTAATTTAGTGCCTAAAGCTACTAGCAGCTTCTTATAAAACCTAAAAGTAAAATAAAATCCTTGTCCAAATGATAGTCGCTAGCACAACATGAAATCTAATGATTCATCACCATATAATTTGGCCAACTTATTTAAAAACTAATCCGTCCCAACCAGGTAACTTAGACTGTCTTGATTATTTATCACGATTGTCCACGCACCACTACATCCTGCCTTTACTCAATAGTAAACTTACCATAACTTAGAGTTAGCTTTTCTTATTCTCATTTTGATATAGCTATAAGTTATAACAAGTCAAAAGGATTCCGATGCCCAGCTTCTACTTGTTGGCATATCAAATACTAGGTATTATACCCCTACCACATTTCTTTTTATATCAAACCACTAAAAAATAAGAATTCCCAAACTTAGATTTTTTTTCTTGTAGAATACCTACAACGAAGAGACTCATATATTTTTTTAAGCCTCTACAACCTAGATCCGCTATACAAAATGTACATGATATGTTCTAATAAGTCTACTATTCACTTACTATCAATTGAGACCTTGTGGTCTTCCCCTCCTTAGCTTTGCTACTTATTAAAACCATCTACTAGTTTCTCATATGATTTTTTTCAATTTGCTATCTAGAATCTAACTTTACTTGCAACTTAGCTACTACTGCCTCTTCTAAAGTTACTGGTAACTTGATAGTCATAATCTCTCAAGGTCACCATAGATTTCCCTATACTTAGCATCTATCAACACCTTAACTCTTATTGGTGGGTAGTTAATCAAGCAATTAAAATCCTAAATCAACTCTATCCAGCTTCTCTATTTCAACTCCTTTTTCCTGAGTGATGAGTATTTCAACTCTAATGATTTATACTTATACAACATTCTTCTTATACTGATGATGCCATCATTTAATTCAGCACAACCACTATAGTGACTAGCCCCAAATCATGGGTAAGATAAACTTCTCCTCGTGGCATAAGCCACTCCCTTTTCATCCCATATTAACATTTAACAAACCCTTTGGTGCAACATCCTTACATAACTAAGTCCTTACCCTGTTCAAGTTGAATCAAGATAGGAGCCTCTATCAACTTCTATTTCAACTTAGCAAAACAGTCTTGACAGTGCTTATCCCACACAATTCTTACCTCCTTTCTGATTAGTTCAATTATAAGAGTAGCAATGATAAAAGTCCTCTTACAAGCCCTCAGTGAGCTTAACTAAGCCCAAAAATTTTTTCATCTTAGTTACATTCCTAGAGAGTTTCAATTCCAACACTACTTTGCCATTACTAGGGCCAATTCTAACTTTCTCCATCGAAACTAGGTGGTCTAAGGAAAAACCTAATTTGCCCAATTCACACTTATTGAGTTGAGCATACAACCATCTTTCTTTTAGGGTTTGTATCATAACCCTTAGGTGCTATTCATATTTTCCTGGTCCCTAAAAGACACTAAAAGATCATCCAGGGACACCATTACCAGCCGTCTGCCTAAAATTAAAATCTTTGCCCATTGCACTTCATGAAACTGTTAAGGCATTAGTGAGCCTCGATGACATCACCAATGACTTCCTATGTCCACACTGGGTTTTGAAAGCAATCTTAGTAACATCAGCTTCCCTAAATCTTCATCTAATTGTATTCAGATCTCAATTCAACTTAAAAGAAAGACGATTAGCCTTTCTTAATGATCAAGCAGATTGTTCACTAGAATAAGGGATACTGATCCTACACAATCACCCTGTATAAGTACTTTTAAGGCACTGTACAACCCCAGTGATCTATCTTTCTTCCTCATAGATAGCTTAGACACTCACTGAAAAATGATACTAACTCCGATAACCTTCATCACTTAGCTCTTGCAGCTATACTCTCAATACTTTTATTTCAATAGATGCCCTTATTTAAAGGACAATACCACTGGAGCAATACTAGGATACCTCCATTTCAGAATTTAATTTTTCCAAAATAATAACCCTAGTAGCTCAATAAAAATATGTTGGAGAACTGAGCCTTAATTGAGCAATATGCTAGATCAGAATTGAATTAGTTTAATCAGTACCTTAAGCTAAACATGCCTCTTCCTCCAAAAGGAGTTATTATATTTGATAACAAAAATAAATTGTTTTGGAGAGTCAAATTTCTATGGTTACCCTCAGTCATAGTCTAACATTTAATAAGTCATTCCATCTTAAAGTACCTCTCTATATGAAAATACAACTTAGCCAAATCCATAACAAACCATGCTCCTAAATCCCTAAAGGCATCTTTGATACACCTTTTATAATCATACATTGCCCCATAGGGCTATTGACTTCAATGTCTATCTCACTGGCTCAGGCTCTACTTGCCTATTCTGTATTAGGGTAATACATGTACAGAAAGGCATTAAATCAAGATTTATCAAAATTAAGACTGGAACATTGGATAAATAAAATACCAGTCATATTATTTGGTGTCGTAGCCCCTTTTTATATCTCACTATACACTATTTGGTTGAAGCACAAACCTAAATTTTAGCACCCTGACTAACATATGATTACCCTCCTGTAGTCTATTTTTAACCCCTACTCTAGGGTGTAACATTAGATACATGTGTTTGAGCACCCTCTATCTTTCCCTAAGGACACTCTCTTTGTGGTGGCCTCTAGCATTAGATTAGGGACATTCTTCTTACTTGCCTCCTCTACACTGTTCCCAGCATTTTTCTAACTAGAACCACACATGGGTAGTTTACTCCTAGTACCCTCTCAAGTACTGGGACTTGGACTGAACCCATGCCTATAACAAACTCTCTTTCCTTGTCTTACCAATCTGGTACAACACTAAGTTATCCCATAGTGCTCTGCCTCTTTCTCTAAAAGAAGTCTCTCTTATTGGTACTATTTCTTTCTATCACATGCAATTAACACTAACACTACCAAGTCCCTCTTTTTGAGGTTTAACTGTCTGTATCCTTAATTCTACATTTAGTATTATAAGGAATCTTTAATATTTTGTAAATGTGTCATTGAAAGTAATTTCCTTAACATACTTTAAAAGTCTATTAAGATCCTTTCATGTAATACCTTTCACAGTACCAGGACAAGGTTCCTCATGCCTGTTATTAATCAATCACTCTTGACTCTAGCTGCTAGGCAGCATAACTATGTTCAGATACTGATATAGGACCTGTACACTATATACTATGTTTGTCAAACTACTTGATTCCATAATCCTCTTTTGGGTAACTAGGCCAGTTGTTTCTATACTACAAAAGACTTTCTTTTCTTAGCCTCGGATAGCATAACAGTTCAGAGGAATTAAAACTTAACCTTTTGATTTCTATGTACTTTACCAAAGAACAATGAACCTTTGCTCTTATACCAACAAATGTGACACCCCTTACTGGATTCCTAAAGAAACCTAATACGCAGTGCACTTCTCGCCAAGTTACCCATCTTAGAATTTCTCCAATAGTTGTTTGTTTAACTTTTACCAACTTTAATCAAAATCAGGCTATCTGACTCCAAAACCACTTTTGTTAGTTTTTATGGTCCATTTAAGTTAGAACCTAACTTACCTAGCCATTACAGAGGAAATCTAATCATACTCAAGTATTTCCTAAAAATTTGGTAGTATAACGGTTGTTTGAGTCCTATCCCAAAATTTAAGCAACTATGTTAAACACTTTTAAAACTCATTCACAACACCTAGACCCATTTGGTCCTTTAATTCCATCCTATCATCATCATCTAGCACACAACAAACTCAAGTCTCAGGCAATAGATAAAACTAAACAAAAATATAGAGCCTCAGGCTCACATCGATATCAACATCATACATAATCATTCATTCATTTAGGAACATGTATAGAAATATTAAATTTACATCAGTAAGTCTCAATCACTTAATTATATTACATTGTTGAAGCTTAAATAAATTATCTTGTCCATTTCCTCCCTAAGTACATGGATATCTAAATATACATCAATTCACCCAAAGTCTTCACCTATATCATTTGAAACGTTATCTTCACGCTTTATGAGGCAAGTCTTGCTGTTGTGTACCTATGTACCAAAATCGGTATGGTGAGTATACGAGATACTCAGGGGTGAATTTAAAGCAATTTAATCATGGTGTAATCTTGTTTCATACTTATGTAATTAAAAATGTAATTTTTACTTTATTAAATAATTTAAATGTTCACTAGGGTGCCAAATGTCTAAAATACCCTTAAGGTATTTGCCTGGTCTAGAAATATCATTTTTTACTTAAATAAACCATTTATAATGAGGATTATTACTTAATACATGCAACTTGAAGAATTTACTTAGTCCGTATTAAAAGGGAAAAATTACCAAAATATCCTTGTGTTGTATTTTTATTACTTCAACTAAAGGAGTTATGCATATTTGCTTAACTTTATCTCTCTAAGGTATTTATATTCCCTAAGGTAGTCTTCTTACCTTATATGTATATATATTTGCTTAAGT
>CANXYI010806692.1:0-15069 GCA_948208565.1 Hura crepitans | reverse complement strand
GTGAAATGTGCATCATGGCAAAAAATGGCTATATGGTGGTGCATGAAATTAAAGAGCCACAAATATGTAAATTATATATTTAATTTGCATATGAAATATGGATATGCTCATTTATGGGCTGAGTTGGCCAAATGATATGTGGCCTATGTTAAGTTGTTTAGCCATAAAAAATGACTTATAATCATGCTAATGAGTATTTTATAAGTGAAGGAAGCAATATGTGTACATATATAGTAAAAATGGACATCTCATGTGTCTAAATGGTATATGATGGTTATATGTGCATGATTTTTGAATGTAGTGTTTAAGTCATGTCTTATTATGGTAATATGATTTTAAGAATCATAAAAGACATTTAACTGGTAGATATACACTATATAATCAAAATAGACCAAATTAAGAAGGAAAATTCTAATAAATGCAATTAATAGTCCATTTGATTAAAACAACTTAGTCGGATAGGTTGACTGGTCAATTAAGGTTATTAGCAACTGCTAGGGTACTTGTGGGTACTATGTTTGAGCCTATAGGCAACTATGCTGATGTAGCCACCGGACGGTCTAACAGAACCACAACACGTATTCCAAGTGGGTGTAGCAACTAAATAGTTCAATAGGTCCACTACATAATATTTTGTCCATTGACTTATGATTTATGCTGACCTACGGGTTTATGTTAAGTTCAGTCTTTGAACTTATGTTGATATCAGTTTACAGACCTATGTTATGATTCGATTGATAGGCTTATGTTAGAATCAGCCTTCAGACTTACATTGGTTGATGGATTTTGGGTCATTAGAGGTTGTATTAGCCATCCACCCCATTATCCATGGGATTTTATTTTCTATGAAATAGGCAATTAATTAATTAATGATAGAAGGAATATGCATATTGAGAAAATATTATAAATTGTGAATTTTAGATAACATGCATCATGCCATGAGATATTTGACTTTATGTATGCTTTTATGACTTAACACTTTTGTTGTACCTGTACACACCCATTATTATGTTGATGTAGTTTTTAATATGCTGAAATGCTTATGAGTAAATATCTAGTTATGGGTGAATGAAATTGATATGGCATGTTATAGCGATGACACCACTAAACTTCTACTTAATGCATTGTGTTTTCTTTGCAATGCGTAAGATAAAAAACAATAGGTTAAGCTCAAGTCTCAATACAACAAGATCTATAAGTGAAGACTTGTATTTTGGCATACATATTTTAATGTATGTATATATTAGTCATGTTTTGTAATTGTAGAAGCACTCATATATTGTAAATTGAGGAAACGGGCCTACACTATACAATTATGTGTTTTAAATATTGTCAATGTTTTGTAACCTTATTAAATATGTTTTTAAATGATTTACTTTTATGAATCTCTTTCTGAGGTTAAGATTCTATTTTGTGTTGATGACTGATTTAGAGTGATCAAAGGTTTATATAAGTGGTGGTTTAAGTTTGAATCAATATAGAAGTATTTGCATTCAATGTAGGTCTCTAGAAAAAATTGGGATAGTGCCTCGATATAGCTATTATGCTATTGGATTTTTGGCACAAGGATTCTTAAATTGATTTCCTAATTGGATTTTGAAAAGTTTTTGCAAACTCACATTTTTATAACTCAAAGCAGTTTAATGAGAATAATTATAAACATGTTTTTAATATGTTAAGATAAGGTAGTTTGGATATTAAGCTTGTGTGTACGTTCCCTATTCGGGTCCAGTGATCAAATCAGGTAGGGGGTGTCTTATTTAGTGGTATCATATCAGTGCTTTAGGATTATATAAATAGATCACATGAGTTATTGTATCAAAGCTTATGCTTATTCTTCTACCTATAGTTAAGCTGAGTCATATGCCACATAATGATAAGGAAGTTGAGAGCCATGCTTTGACCACTATTGGGCTAGAGGCTTTTAGAGGAGGGTTAGTTTCTCCTAGTGATGCTAGATAAGAATCATCAACAACATGAGTACCACCTATTTTCCTTCAAGAAATGTTGGATTTATTGAGACAGGCTATTGTTGTTACACCTACTACATCTACACTAGTACCATAGCCATTGCAGCTAAAATCTCAAGCTCTCAAAAAGACATACCTTAAGAAGATTAAAAAGATAGGGACTAAGGACTTTAAAGGCAAAAAACCTATAGATACTAGTAGTGTGAAGTATTGGGTAGACAGGATAGAGTGGATCATCAAGTAGCTAAGATGTTCCCCTAAAGAGAAGGATATTTATGCAACCTCTCGACTACAAGAAGAGGTATACCAATAGTGGGTTACAACCACAAAACACAAGACTAAAGAGGATTTGACATGGGACTTCTCTTTAGAAGAATTCCTCAAGAAATACATTACAGAGAGGTGTTTAAATAGTAGAAGACAAGAGTTTATAGACCTAAAATAAGGCTAGAAGACTATAGCAAAGTGTAAGAAGGACTTCGTCGTGCTGAGCAGACATGTCAAAGATGTGGTGTAAATTGAAGCTGACAGATGTAAAAAGTTTGAAAAGGGGCTCAGCATTGAGATTAAGACTTATATTGCTCCTATAAAGATCAAAGACTTTATAGCTCTCGTATATGCTTATTATACAGCTAAAGAATGTCAAAAAGAGAGAAGAGATCAGTATCAAAAGAAGAGGTCCTATGGCTAAGGAGCAGCTATTAAGGCTCAAAATCAAGACAAGAAGTTTAAAAGAAGTAAGATTGGTGGAATCACAACATTTTCAAAGACAAGGTCGGTCCTAAAAGTAGGGACACGGGGCTCAGAGTAAAGAGAAGTAGTAGTCACAAGTGGCCAGTGCACCAAGCTTCGCAAATAGGAGTAATCCTATACCTCAAAGCCCTACACGCCATAAGAAACATAAAGGACAATACTGGAGAAACAAGCTAGGAGTATGCTATATGTGTGGTTTGTAAGATCACTTTATTAGAGGCTATTCAAGGAGATCCAATGTGGGTTAAGGATCTATGCCTGTTTCTGCTCGATGTCAGAGAGGAGACCGAGGTGATATGAGAGATAAGACAAAGGGGACTCAGAGGGACAAATTTGAGACTAGAGCAGAGCCTAAAGCACTAGCTAGGTAGTATGCTATTCGAGCTAGGGAGGAGGTAGACTCTCCAGACGTTATTGTCGGTACCTTCCTTCTCTTTGACTCTCTTACTTTGGCTTTAATAGATTTCGGGTCTACACACTCATATATATATACTACACTAGCATGAGATCAAGGGTTAGTTTCAGAGCATCTTGATCTAGAGATTATGGTTAGCAATCCTATAGGCAACATGTGATAGTGAACAAGGTTTACAAAGAATGTCCTTTAATAGTACAAGGACACCAGTTTTTACCTGACCTTATAGAGTTACCTTTTGATGAATTTGACTTGATCTTAGGTATGGATTGGCTAGCCAAGTATCAGGTGATCATGGATTGCAGGCAAAAAAGGTTATGTCTTAAAGCTGAAGATGGCATAGAGATTATAATGTAGGGGAAAGAACAAATTTCCTCTCTAATGTTATCTCGGCTATTACAGTTAGAAGGTTGATAAAAAAGAGGTGTCAAGCTTTCTTAGCTTGTGTGTATGATGCTTATAGAGAAGAGTTGGATGCCAATTCTATACCAGTAGTGTTAGAATATGTAGATGTTTTTCCTAAAGAGTTACCTAGTTTACCACCTTAACAAAAACTCAATTTAGTATTGAGGTTTTACCTAGCATTGGTCTAGTGTTAATAGTCCTATATAGAATGGCTCCAATAAAGTTGAAGGATTTAAAACTTCAGTTGCAAGAATTGCTTGATAAAGGTTTCATAAGATCGAGTGTATCACCATAGGGAGCACCTATTTTGTTTGTGAAGAAAAAGGATAGTTCTCTATGGTTATATGTGGATCACCAACAGTTGAATAAGGTGACCATCAAGAACAAGTACCCTTTACCATGGATAGATGATTTGCTTGATCAACTTAAAGGAGCTATGGTGTTTTCTAAGATTGATATGAGATCTAAATATTACCAGTTGAGGGTTAAAGAGGTAGATGTGGCCAAGATTGCTTTTAGAACACGGTACAGCCATTATGAGTTTTTGGTGATGCCATTTGGGCTTACCAATGTTCTAATAGCGTTTATAGATCTAATGAACCATGTGTTTAGGCAATATCTTGATCAGTTTGTAGTGGCTTTTATTGATGACATCTTCATTTATTCTAAAAGCAGAGAAGATCATGAACAACATTTAAGGATCATTCTTCAAATTCTAAAAAAAGAGAAGCTTTATGCCAAGCTTAGTAAGTGTGAGTTTTAGCTGGGTGAGGTGTCTTTCTTAGGACACATAGCTTCAACAGATGGTATTTGAGTTGATCCAAGCAATATTGAAGCAGTTATACAGTGAAAGCCACCCAGGAATATGATAGAGATTGGAAGTTTCCTTGGTTTTGATAGGTATTAGAGGTGATTTATCAAGGGTTTCTCTTTGATTGTAGCACTGATAACTTGTCTATTGAGAAAGGGTGTAAATTTTATATGGGATAACAGATATCAAGAGAGCTTTGACATGTTGAAAGTTATGCTAATAGATGCTCATATTCTTGTACAACTAGTGACCATGAAAGATTTTACCATTTATACTGATACATCTCATAATGGATTGGGGTTTGTGCTCATACAAGAAGGCAAGGTTGTTGCCTACGCTTCGAGACAATTGAAGCCACATAAGAAGAACTACCTTACTCATGATATGAAATTAGTATCAATAATGTTTGCTTTGAAGATTTAGAGACATTATCTCTATGGAGAGAAGTGTTATGTTTATACAAATCATAAGAGTCTGAAGTATCTTCCTACCTAGAAAGCGTTAAACCTAAGAAAGAGACACTGGATGGAATTGATCAAGGTTTACAATTGCCTAATTGATTATCATCTAGAAAAGGCTAATGTAGTGGTAGACACTCTTAGCAGGAAGTTCATTTTAGCTATGAAGTTTATAAATGTCAAGTTACAACTAGTGGGTGGTGACACCAGATTGGCAGAGATACAAGTAAAACCTAGTTTAATGCAACAAGTCAAGGATTCTAAGAGAGATGATCATAAACTGATGAGTGTCATTAGTGCCATTCAAGAGGGGAAGCCTACTGAGTGTGAGATAAAGAGTGATGGTTGCTTTTATTACAATGATAGGATTTATGCACTAGATATAGAGGAGTTGAAGAAATAAATTCTGTAAGAGGCTTACAGTACTCCTTATGATATACATCCTGGTAGCACTAAGATGTATCAAGACTTGATGTTGTCTTATTAATGGCCAGGTATGAAGAGAGGTGCCTAAATTCATGACCAAGTGCCTCACATGTCATTAGGTGAAGGCAGAACATCAAGTTTTGTATGGATTGCTACATCCTATAGTGATTCCAGAATGGAAATGGTATAGGGTCACCATAGATTTTGTGACAAAGAGTAGATGTGACTCAGTTTAGGTGAAGGTAGATCACTTGATGAAGACTTCTCATTTCATACCAGTTTGAATGGATTATTCTTTAGAGAAGTTGGCGGAGTTGTATATTGTTGAGATGGTTAGATTACATAGACTTCTATCTTCCATTATATCTAATCAGGATCCAAGTTTTAGATCGAGGTTTTAGAAGAAGCTTCATAATGCCTTAGGTACTCGATTGAGCTTTAGTATGGCATTTCATCTATAGACTAATGGACAATTAGAAAGAGCCATTTAGGTGCTTAAGGATATGTTAAGGAGTTATGCCATCGAGTTTAAGGCTAGCTAGGATCACTATTTATCATTAGCAAAATTCGTTTACAACAACACCACTAATCGAGTCTAAGAATTGCTCCTTATGAGGCATTATATGGAAGGAAGTGCAGAACTCCATTATATTGGAATGAGTTGAGTGAGATGAAACTTATGGGACTAGATTTGATCTAAGATGTTGAAGAGAAAGTTAAAATCATTAAAGATAGGTTAAAGGCAACTTTAAACAGATAGAAGTTATATGCTGACATAAAGAGGAAAGATGTACAATATGAAGTGGGAGACAAGGTATTCTTCAAGGTTTTGCCTTGGAAGAAGGTTTTGCAATTTAGAAACAAAGGCAAGTTAAGTTTGAGGTTTATTGGTCCATAGGAAGTGAGAAGACGTGTGGGACTAATAGCCTAGAGGTTAGCTTTGTCTCTTAAATTTCAATAGATACATGATGTCTTCCATGTGTCTATGTTACAGAGGTATAGATTGGATCCTTTGCATGTTATATCAACTGAAGAAATAGAGGTTAGGCCAGCTTTAACATATAAGGAAGAACTTGTGAAAATCTTGGCAATAGGGGTGAAAGAACTTCAAAACAAGTCTGTGCCTTTAGTAAAAGTACTCTGGAGACATAATGGCATAGAAGAAGCCATTTGGGAGATAGAATCTCAAATAAGGGAGCAATATCCTCATGTGTTTAAACCAGGTAATTTTGAGGACAAAATTTCTTTTAAAAGGGGAAGAAATGTAAGGTCCAAAAAATCCAAGTTTTTATGAATAGTACTTTCCCGGGATAAATAATGCTTCCAAGACTTGGGTTACACTAAAGTTACTGGATGAAAGTATTAGTCATAAACTAATTTTAGGTGAAGTTTGAAATTAATCAAAGTTCATTTGATTGGTTAAAAATGCTAAGAAAGTTTTTATGATAGTATCTTGAGAATAGTAACCAAGGCAAAGCTAAACCGTAAATAATTTTCAAAATTGCTTAAAAAATTATGAAACCTATACAACGTGATGCTCAAAAATTCTAATGAGTCCAATGGCACTAGAATTAGAATTTTTAGAAGTCGAGAAGTATTTTTACTAAAATCAGGTTACATGAAATTGAGGCTTTTAAATTCAGTTGTTCACGATTTTTGAGCTATTATTTTTAGAGACTTGTAGGGCATTAATTTATTTAATTTTTGAAAGAAAAATTAGAGGAAAAGAGGGTTGGTTCAATTTTTAAAATAATGAAATTAAGAGGGGAATTAATTAATTTTTTCTATAAATTTATATACCTATATCAGTCAAACTTCCTTAAATGGTCAACTAATGAATAGTGAAAACACTCCCCCTCTCTTCTTCAAGTTCTAACCAATATGTCCACCCCTTTATTACCATTCTTATGATTCTTCAATTCTCTCTTTATAAGCCAAATCATGTCATGAAAATTTAAAGGTAGCCCTTCTATGATCACTAAGTGTAATTGGAAATGGAATTTTATGAAACAGTCGAGTAGAAAGCTTGATTTAGCAACCCAATGAACAGTACCCATTTTTCATTCAGGTAAGTTTTTTTTGAACTCTTACATTTTTCCTAGTTTCCTCAAGTGCCCAAAAGTACTTCTAAGTGATTGGTTTTAATTTTTATCGACTGTATGATTTTATAGGGATTTTCATAAAATAAATCTTTATTTCGTAGTTAAGTAGGGTGATAAAAGGAACAACAAAGGGAATGAGAAGGCATGACTAAACCTTATGTGTGCATTTTGACCTATAAAGTAAGTGTAATCGCTATATTATATAAATATAGGCCCTAAATTTATGTGTATACGTGTATGTGAAAGTATGTTATGAGAAATGATAATTTAATGAATAAATGAAGTGAATTAATGATAATTCCATTATTTTACATGTCTTTTTATGTGTGCATGAGAATGAAAATATAAGTGTGAATGCACCTACCTTGTGCCTAAAATTAATATGGATATGCTTAATGGTGATGATGTGGATTATGTGAGGCATTAGAAAAGAATATAAATTTAATGTTTATGACATTATTTATGTGTATGGTATACATTATGTGAGTGGTATGGAATTAATAAGTACATTGAATATGTGAAAATGAAATGAAGGGTGTAAAAACCCTTATATGGCCAAAATGACCATGATAGGTGGTTATGTGTGTGTTTACTTATTATGTAATATTTGGGTGTTAAATGTATTTATTGATGTTGTGAAGTTATGGCATGTGTGTGGTATATGAGCAAATATATGCTATGGATATGTATGATGAGTAGGTCGAATGGTTCAAGGCACAAAAGTATGTCTTGTATGTGCATAAAAAAAAGGCCTAAGAATATGAAGTTATGTAATGCCAAGTGATGACTTACATTTGGGCTGAAATTTCTAAGAAATGATGCATGGAATTTAAGTATTATGAATATGTAAATTCTATAGTTAATTGGCCTATGAATTTTGTGTCTGCTGATTTATGAGCTAAGTTGGCCAAATGATATGTGGCCTATGTTAAGTTGTTTAGCCATAAAAAATGACTTATAATCATGCTAACGAGTAAATTATAAGTGAAGGAAGCCATATGTGTGCATATATAGTAAAAATAGACATCTCATGTGTCTAAATGGTATATGATGCTAATATATGCATGATTTTTGAATTTGGTGTTTAAGTCATGTCTTATAATTGTAATAGGATATTAAGAATCATAAAAGACATTTAACTGGTATACGTAGACTATATAATCAAGATAGACCAAATTAAGAAGGAATGTAATTAATAGCCCATTCGAGTAAAATAACCTAGTCGGATAGGTTGATCGGTTAACTAGGATTATTACCAGCTGCTAAGACACCTATGAGTACTATGTTTGAACCTTTGGACAACTATATGAGTTCAACTGTTGGAGGGTCTAACATAACCACTGCACGTATTCCTATGCAAGTGTAGTCACTAGATGGTTCCATAGGGCCACTACACAATATTTTATCCATTGACTCATGCTATGCTCGGTCTTAGACTTATCATTTTATGCTGACCTATAGGTCTATGTTAAGCTTAGTCTTTGGACTTTTGTTGATATCAATTTATGGACCTATATTATGATTTAGTCTTTGGTCTTATGTTATAATCAATCTTCGGACATGCATTGGTAAATAGCTTTCGGGTCATTAGAGGTCGTACTAGCCATCCACCTCATTATCCACAGGATCTTATTTTCTTTGATATGGATAATTAATTAATTAATTAATTAATGATAAAAGGAACATGCATATTGAGAAAATACTATAAATTGTGAATTTTAGATAACATGCATCATAACACGAGATATTTGACTTTATGTATGTTTTTATGACTTAACACTTTTATTGTACATGTATATACCCATTATTATGTTGATGTGATTTTTATTATGTTGAAATGGTTATGAGCAAATATCTAGTTATGCAAGAATGAAATTGATATGGCATGTCATAGCAATTACACCACTAAGCTCTTGCTTAGCACATCATGTTTTCTTTGTGATGCGTAAGTTCAAGAACATGTTAAGCTTAAGTCTCAGTGCGATAAGATCTACAAGTGAAGACTTGTATTTTGGCATATATATTTTGATGTATGTATATATTAGTCATGTTTTGTAATTGTAGAAGCACTTATATGTTGTAGATTGAGGAAATAGGCCTACACAGTATAATTATGTGCTTTTAAATGTTGTCAATGTTTTGCAACCTTATTAAATATGTTTTTAAATGATTTCCTTATATGAATCTCTTCCTGAGGTTAAGATTTTATTTTGTGTTGATGACTGATTTAGAGTGATAACAGGATCATAGAAGTTTCAATTTAAGTTTGAATCAATATAGAAGTGTTTGTTTCCAATATAGGTCTTTAGAAAAATTTGGGATAGTGCCTTGACTAAATTTTTAGCATGAGCATTCCCAAATCCATTTCCTAATTGGATTTTGAAAAGTTTTTGTAAACTTGCATTTTCATAAATCAAGCTTTTTTTTTTTTTTAAGATAAGGTAGTTTGAATATTAAGCTTGTGTGCACACTCCCTATTCTGGTCTAGTAATCGGATCGAGTAAGGGGTGTCATAGGCTCATTTCCTTTACATTACACATTGAGTGCTATTTATACATCACATACTATATGCAATTACAATTTATACCAAAAAAAATGACCTTCTCTTTATAATTCTTAATGTCCCAAGCCTTGAGTATCAAAAGGTTATCTTCTTAATTACATATCATAAACAAATGATGCGCTAAGCGAATGCTTAATTGTGTAATCAAAATAACATGTGCTAATTAATCATTTTAACATACCATATGTACATGCAATTCAATTCTATGCATGAATAATTCACATAATTTACTATACTTAAACATAATAGTGATATGCAATACTTATGACAAAAGGACATACATCATGCATAATGATATCCCATATCACCCATGTATGGCAAACATGCATTTAAAATTGTCCAATTGTCAAATTGAGCAATTGTCAATTTATACATGCATTTAACTATCATATTAACTATTATGTCACATGTTGTAAGTCCATTTAGTTGTTTGCCCTATTAATTTAAGCCCATTTTGGATAACCTCAAACCTATGGATAACAAGATCAAGAAGTGTGCAGTGGCCTATATTTTTGACCTAAGAGCTACTGCATAAGCATAAAATTGTGAACTAGCCCTTATGGAACCTTATGGTGGTTACAGCTATATAGATATAAAGACTTCAATATAAATCTATAAGTAAGACTAAAAGTGAACTCTTAGATCATAAACTAGGTAGGGAAGTGCCCTAGTAGCTGTTATATCCCCTAGTTAACCAATCAACCTATCCATTCCTTAGTTGTTACATTTAATGGGCTAAAATTGAGGTATTTTAATTTCACCTTAATAAATAAGCTTAAATAGCTTTTAACTTACTTATTTTAGCCACTGAATGACTAAAACTCCTTAATTTCATTAAAAATATCATTTTAATGATCATACACCTTCTAACATTTATTTATGCCATATGCACTACCAAACACCATTTCCATCTCATTTATGGATTTTCAATATCTATTATTCATACATATATTCAATTGAGGTCATAAGTTCATTTAAGACACTTTATGCCTTAATGCATATCAATTTTACTCTTAATACTCTAGTATTAAAAACGCTTTCAAGCTTATCTTGGGTTTATAACATAATTTTATTCCTAAACCTCATTTTTTTTATGATACTAAGCATGTTCATAATCAAATATAATGAGTGTAACATGTATACACTTAAATTCTCACATTTCTTCAGCTATTATGCACAAGCACTCTTATAATGTTGTTCGACCATGCATGCCCATATAAGCAAGATTTACCTTTATTACCATACATGCTGTGTGACCATAAATCACAACCTTTACATACATGTAAGTAGTGTTCATAGAATAATAATTATAAGCCTCATGCCCATTCATGCCATGCAGCCATAAGGCATCACACATCTTTTGTTCATTACTTGACTTATGCCAAACTACAACACATACAAGGTTTGCATTTCAAACCATTTGGCAATCCATAATGCAGGACCCTAATTAACCTATTAACCTTATTTAACACCTAAAAATGCCTTAATTTTATCATAATTCATGATTTATACTCAATTCCATGCATCAATCTATCATATCCCATGATACACACACAGCACATTTATGCACTTACTAAAGTAATTCAGGCAACAATGACCACACTTACATATGACACTATATTTCATTTAGCTGACATACCTTAAATGGTCTCAAATGAACTTTAACTAATATAAATAATGCAAGGCACTTTAGACATGCCTAAAAACTTGAGTGGAGACCATATGTGCATAATTTAAGGGTATTTTCCATATTATGCAAATTTTGACTAACTAAGCTCATTTTGAGCATTTGTCATTTCTAATGTATTCTCTCACTTTCATCCATATATAAATATGTAAAGTATGTGAACTAACCCTAATTTATGCTTAGCTAAGCTAAATTTCTACACTAAGCCATTTAAACCCTAATTTACTCCATTTTAGGCATAATAAGGCATATTAAACACATTAGGGACATTTACTTTAAACCAATCAATTCTAATCATTCTAAACATATTGAAATATATAACATAAGCCATATAACTCATAAAATGCATCACATTAATGGCATAGAACATTTAATAGCATTTATGACATAATAGGCACATTATGAAATTTAGTGTTTATAAGTGAAAATGCGCATTCAATTTTGATTACACATACCAAGGTGGTCAAGAAGAAACCTCAAGGCCCATTTACACCTTTAATTTGCCTTTATCTCTATTTTGTTCCGAAACCCTTAACATAAATTGAAAAAAAAACTTTGAAAATTTTGTAATAAATAAACCAGTTTACCAAAATTAAATCTAAAATTGTAGAACCTCTCTTGGGTATCCCTAAAACATAGAAAAAATAACCAAAGTTAGAAAATCTTACTCGAACCAATGTGGGACTATTCAGGAGATCAAAAAATCGAGAATTTTAGGTGATTTCCTTAAGAGATTCCACTTCCTAGAAGTGTTTATTTGTGTGGAGTTTCCATAAAATCATTTGAGTGAAGGAGATGAGGCTTTAATGGAAGATTGAAAGAAGAAAAATGGTAGAGAAATGGACACTAAGTTGTCGGCTAAGAGGGAGATATATGTTGAAAATGTTGACTTTTTGAATTAGTTTGACTATTTATACTTCCCATAAATGAATTATTTTTAATTCATTTTCTCTTCTTTTTCACCCAATTTTCCTTCTCTTTCCATACCTAATTAATTGCCAATTTTACTTAATAAATTCATTCTCATT
This sequence comes from Hura crepitans, assembly GCA_948208565.1. Lineage (NCBI taxonomy): Eukaryota > Viridiplantae > Streptophyta > Magnoliopsida > Malpighiales > Euphorbiaceae > Hura > Hura crepitans. The sequence continues at coordinate 2,451 of CANXYI010806692.1, read as the reverse complement.
TTGCTCCACACTCTTTTAAAAATTAAAGCTCAAAAAATGTGAAAAAATGATTAAATATGCTATTTTTCATGTTACCCGATTTTCAAAAAATTACATTTTGATATCTAAAAATTCAAATTTTAACACCATTAGACTTGTTAGAGTTTTTAAGTATTAGATCATATATGTTCCATAATTTTCTAAGCAACTTTGAAAAAAATTTACGGTTCAGCTTTGCTTTTGTCACTATTCTTAAGACACTGCCATAAAAACTTTCTTAGAATCTTTAATCACTCAAATGACTTTTGATTGATATCAAACTTTGCCTAAAATTATTTTATTATTAATACTTTCATTTGGTGGCTTTAGTGCATCGGGTCTCGAGAACACCATTCATCTCGAGAAAATACTATTCATAAATGTTGGGATTTTCAAGGCATTATATTTCTTCCCCTCTTAACTAAATGGCATCCTTGACATTAAAGTATTACCTAGTTCTAACAATTTTGGGTATTGTTCTTTCATTTGAGCTTCAATTTCCAAGGTTGCTTATTCCATCCCGTGATGTTTACAAAGAACCTTTACCAAAGGTATGTTTTTATTCCTCAGTTCTTTCACTGCTCTACCTATAATCCTTATTGGTTCTTCTTCATAAGATAAGTTAGGATTAACCTCGATCTCTACCATTGTTATCATATGCATAAAATTTAGATTTATATCTTTTGAGCAGTGAAACATGAAAAGACATTGTGGATCTATTGAATCTCTAAAGGTAAAGCTACTTTGTAGGCTACTGGCTCTACATGTTTTGTGATCTCATATGGCCCAATAAACCTAGGACTTAACTTCCTTTTCTTTCCAAATCTCATAACCTTTTTCTAAGGCAAAACCTTGAGAAATACCTTATCTCCCACTTTATATTCCACCACTTTTCTCTTTAAATCTGCATGACTTCTATTAGTTAGAAGCTGCCTTCAACCTCTCTCTGATGATCTTTACCTTTTCCTCTACATCTTATATTAAGTCTGGCCCCATGAGCTTAGTTTTACTAAGCTCATTCCAACACAAAGGTGTTGTGTACTTTCTATAGGAAAATGCCTCATAAAGAGCTATGCCCAGATTCACTTGTGGACTATTATTATAAGCAAACTCAGCTAAGGACAAATATTGGTCCCAGCATCCCTTAAACTCTAATACACAACCCCTTAACATATCCTCAAGGATCTATATGACCCTTTTGGATTGTCCATCAGTCTGTGGATGAAATTTTGTACTAAAACTATAACAACCCAAAAATTCGACTTTTATGCATAGTATTTCTTGGGATGAATAGTGCTTCCCAAAACCTAAATCGCACTAATCATACTGACGGGGAGTATTAATTACAAGAGAATTTTGGGCAAAGTTTGAAGCCAATCCAAAGTTATTCGGATGGTTAAAAATGCTAATTAAGATTTTACAAAAGTGTCTTATGAATAGTGCCATAGGCAAAGTTGAACCATAAAATAAATTAAAAGTTGCTCAAAATAATCTAAAAATATTACAACCTAATACTCAAATATTTTGAATAGTCTAATGGCTTTAGAATTGTTATTTTTCTAGTTCAAGAACTATTTTTACCCAATTTTTGAGACAAAAAATATGTTAATTTTTTAAGTTATTATTCCAATTTGGGCACGGGATTTTGAGAGAATTTAGGGCTTGAATTTATGGAATTTTAGGGAAAAGAATGGAGGAAAACCAATTAGTTATAATAATTTTTTAAAGCAAAGAAAAATTATTTTTGTAGAAAGTATAAAAAGGGGATTTTTACACTCTTCCCTCACATACACCACACAATCCTCCTCTCCTCCCTCTCTTTATTTTTTGCCCCACTCTTCCTCTCACTTTTTTTTTGCTGATTTCTCTATCCTTGGAGGGACCTATGAGGTGAGTTTACACCCAAAATGATGAGCGTTCTAAAATGAGTCTATGGACACCAAAATGGTCCGGAACATCAGAGTATTTTAGAAGGAAAATCAAAAAGAAAACTAAGGTGAATAGTAACCTTCACTCTCTCGGGTTCTCTTTTTCTGCAAATTTTATTTTTCATGGGTTCCTAGGATATTGTAAAGCATGTATCTAGGCTTAGAATATTTTTTTAACTTCTAGATTATTTTATGATATTTATTGAAGTTTGTACCCTTTTATATTCATATGCGAAACGATAATCCAAGCCTCCTAAGGCAAGGATAAGGCTTAGGCCAAGGGTCCTGTACGACTTTTAATTGGTAAGTTTAATCACTTTGATATGGCTTAATTAATCATTTAATGCATTATATGTTTTTGTGGCATAATTGAAATAAATGGCAATAAATGCATAGAAAATGAAATAAATGTTATAAAAATAATTAATGACTTATGACATGATAAATGCATGAAATATGATGATTTGGTATGACCATATATGATAGAAGTACATGTTTGTCGATT
>CANXYI010806672.1:0-13356 GCA_948208565.1 Hura crepitans | reverse complement strand
AATTCAGGTGATTATGGGTCTGTTTCTCAAAATTTTAGAAAATTTGGTAACATAACAGCTGTCTAGGTCCTATCCTAAAAATTTACTCAAGCCTGTTTAACACTTTTATAAGCAATTCACAACACCTGGAACTATCTAGTCCCCTATTCTCAGCCTAACATCAGCCTAAACACACATCAAACTCAAGCCTCAGGCCATAAATAAAACATGCATAAATATAGAGCCTCAGGCTTACATCAACATCACAATTTATAATTAATCATACATTCACCAAAAAGAGCATATAGAGATACTTTGTTTAAATCAACAAGTCATATTTACCTAATTCACATTACATGTCCACAACTTATATACAAGTTCTACCTAACTCCAGCTTAAGTATATGGATATCAAAATTGTACAATAATTATATTAAAATCTTGCACTTGTATCCTCTAAACCCCTATCATCACACTCTATGAGGTAAGTTCCCCGTAGCTTTGTACCTACGCACGAAAATAAGTACACTGAGTATACAAGATAGTTAGTGATGAACTTAAAGCAATTTAATCATAGCATTTATATCATTAACTTACCTGTACAACTTAGCAAATGATTTTACTTTATTATATAAATTAATTATTCACTAGGGTGCCAAATTAACTAAATACCCCTAGGGTATCTATTCGGTATGAAAATAGCATTTTCCAACTCAAATAAATTATGTAGAGTAGGTATTATCACTTTTAACATGCATGCTTTACAAAAATCACTTTAAATTTGTTTATATATGGAAAATGGCTAAAATACCCTTTAATTGTATTTTTACTTACTTTTTGAGAATAGGTCCTTTAAATAAACTTAAACTTCATCCTTAATGATTATTTTGCTTATTACTTAATTTACTTCACTAGCTCGACTAGGAAGATGACACTTTAAGGCACTAGATTTAGAGGGATAATAACTAATGCAGTGGTCCCCATTCTAGACCTGCGCCACTGCACCGGCATGTGTGCCATAATAGAGATCAGCTATAGCCTCCTCAGGCATAATAAAAGTAATTGTATAACATAATGGAGATCAGCCTGTGGGCCTTCCCAACCATAATTAATCATCAATAACTGGGTGACATAATGGAGATCAGTCTGTAGACCTCTCTAGCCACCAATAAATGCCATTAAGAATTGGGTGACATAATGGAGATCAGTCTATAAACCTCTCCAGCCACTAAATAACCTAATGTCTGAATATTAGACAACTAGCAGCTACAAAAACCTTATGTTGATCGGTTAACCCATTTAATAGGTGTCTAACTAATGGGCCAAGTAGCCCAATTTAAATTCATTTATTAACCAAAAATATTCTTATAATGCTTAAGTTTCAAAAACAAACAGATAAAAATTTTATCTCATACTTTAAATTTTTTTCACACTGGTATAACCGCTTTTTAGCTCTACTGGGTAAATTCCCAAAATAATTTCTAAGTCTGTATGTATGACATATTTTATTGTATCTATTCCACTATTGAGTGCATACTCGATGTGTCGGTGTTTTGATGCGAAGGCTATAAATGAGGTAGCTATCTAGCTTCGGTGGTGCTAGTATAGCTGAGCTAGAGTCCTTTTTGGTATACTTTTGATGCTTTTGTAGTCTTGATAGTCAATCACTCATGTATAGTTGATATAAGTCATGTAAGTATGTATAGTGCAAAACTAAGATTGTTAAACAAAATGGTTATATAAACCTTGGTTTTATTGGATATATGTATATGTTTTTGTGTTTGTCTAACCATAGGTGTAAGACCTTGTGGTTTACTATGTGTGTTGGATGTTGATGATGTTTTCAAAGTGTTATAGAAGTACTTTTCTTGTAGGAAAAATTTTTTGGTTTTTCACTCGAGTAGCTATTATGTTACCCAATTTTTTTTAAATGGATAATAGACATAATATGGAGTTTTATCAAACTAAAATTGGTAGTAATAAAAGGTTTTATAGTAATGAACACTAAATAGTAAAGATAAGTCAAAGTTGGTGAAGTAATATAAGTGTTAAATGAATGGTCCCTAGGGAAATCCAAGAATTGGTGACCTATGGGAAGTGGCACCTTTTGTCTGTTTCCTTCAAGAATAGGTAGGGGGTGTTACATATGTGACCCCACTAATGCCACTTTAACCGCTATATATAGGCCTTGGTGACACCTAAGTGGCCACATGTCAAATTCCACTCACTACCCTTTCTTTCTTTCTCGTTTCTTCCTCCACCATCTCGATGCCACTTCTTCCTTCCATTCACTAGTTTTGCTTCTTTTTGTAAGCTTTTCTCTTCCCAATTACCAACAAAAATCATGTTAATGTGTTAAGAATTGAATTGTGAAGGAATTAGGAGACATAGAAGTCTCTAAAACTTAAAGAAATTCAAGGTGTGTGCAAGTGTACATCAACGGGGGTTAAGAGGCAACTTCTTGTGTGTAAGTGATTCCATCCTTTTTAATTTATTTCCTAGAGGATTTGGTAATTCTAAGAATGCTTATAGGCTTGGAATTTAATTTGGAGACTTGTGTGAAAATTCAAGGATTTTTGAATGGGAATGGAGTGAATGGAAGTAAAGGGAAATTGAGGTGTGTTTTGGCCTCTTTCAAGCATGAAGTGAAAAATCCATCCCATTTTGTAGTGAGGTATGTGAATTTAGAGCATTTTATTTATGCCTTAGCCATTTCTCATGACTTGTATGTGGATATTGTTTATGGAATGTATGGTTATATTGCCTAAAGCTTTCATTTAGATGAAGCGAACTTGTAACTAAGCTATTTAAGTGTGTTGTAAATGGTTTAGGTGATAAGTTTGAACTATAAAGGGTGATAGCCATTAATTGGCCATAAGAGTGTGAGGATATGGCATAATTTTAGGTATGAAATTGATGATTTTGCCTAAGTGTGATTGTTGTTATAATGGATTGTGTTTATAAGTGGTGAGTTGGGTAAAGAATGAAAGGCTTAGTGGTGGTTCCATGGATGGTCGTGAGGTGCCTTAGGTAGTAAGGCATGTGTTAAGATGCTAGCATGGTGTATAAGTTAGAAAATGGCATGTTAGGTAAGGACTTATGTGTATGTGTGGTCAATTAGGTGAAAACATGTATGTGGTGTGTGATCTAGGCCTAGCCAAGATAGGTACAAGGCTTAACATGTGTGTGATTTGTATGGTAATGGCCTTATGTCTATGTAAGCATCCTTGTGTGATGTTAAAATATGTGTATGTGTGCTTGAATGTTGTTAAAGGCATGAGTATGGCATTTTGGGAACATTGGCCGAGAGCTATGCAAGGCTAAATTGGCATGAAAATAAGGTATGACTTGGCATGTACTTATGTGTGATATGGCATGACATAAGTAAATGTCCATGACTAGTAAGGCATGAAATGTGTCACACCCTTACTTGATTCTTGAAGAAACCCGATCAGAGAGTGAACTTCCTCTAAGGTCACCATTCTCAGATTTCCCTAAAGTTCATTCATTTAACTTCTATTAATTTATTCTGTTTCCATATTTACATGTGAAATTTTTCCCATCATTTCTTTATTTTAATTTCATAACAGTTTTTTCCCATCATTTTTTTATTTTAATTTCATAACATTCATAAAATATCGTGAAAACCTTTTTTTTCTTTAAAAAATATTTTTATAGAAAATTGAATAGCATAATGGAGGTTTAGGTTAAAAACGAAAATTTTTCTTGCAAAGAAAAACACTTCTATAATACGAATACATCATCCTTACCTTATATAGACCCTTTTGGTCCTCTAATTCATCATATTCTCAATCATAGTCACATTCATCATTTCATCATTCACAAGGTCTCTGACCCATCATATTACAGACATACAGTTAAAACAAGTTTTTATAACAATATTTACAAACATACATTCAGATTTGTTATTTCATTATCATTCATACAGTACTATTTTTTGAATACAATTCCTTATCCCAAAACCCACTACTATTCTATACATGAGTACCTTTTTCTAGTATTTACAAACTAAAGACTAAAAATAATACCTTAGAGACATTGTATTGCAGCTATAAAGGCATTAGACTTTTTGTACCTTTCCTAGCTTTTCCTTGCATATCGAAACACCGATACGCTAAGTATATCTCAATGGTGAATTTTGAATAAAACATATGCATGCTTCACATTTACACATGCATTCAAGCATTTACAGTCCACCATAGTAGTTGAAATATAAATCACAAATAAATATGGCAATACAACATTTCTCATCATATTTTTCATTCTCATATATCATTCGTAGTCATAACATCATATTAAGCTTTCATTTCCTTTATAGTGTATAATATCAAGCATTTACAACATTTGAATATTCTTAAACATACCATTATATCAATACCATAAATTACATCATATATATTTTTTTCAATTTCATGTCATTTATGATCATTTTATCTCAATTTCTCATTATAGTCTGTATCATCATTTTATGCCAAATATTTATTTCATTTATCATATCACATTTATGTTAATTATTTGGCCCATACTGATAAACTACACCTAAGTACACTGGATAGCGAAATTTTTGTGCAATGGTCCATATTTTGGACCTTTACTATAGCTGCACCTACATCATGATGTGTAGCGGTTCTATAAACTAAAATGCTATTGCACTAGCCCATGATAGTTATGCAGTGGCTCTAAAAACCAAAATGCTATTGCACTAGCCTATATAAATATTATGCAGTGGCTCTGAATGAACCATGATGGCCGTACCGCCCAAAGTCAATATAAAAATAGTATTAATCTAAATGATTAAACCTAGCATCTATTTTATTCCTAGTTGACCGGTCAACCGACCCAGTGGGTGTCTAATTATATAGGCCATATGTCTATTTTTAATTTTCATTCAAGTTTAGGTCATTTTACATTACTCTAACTCATTTTTTCCTTATTATGCTCTTCTTAGTGTCATCTAAGTGATTTACATAATCACTAGTCATTGTAATTCCCTTGGCTTCCCACCAAGTTTTTCACCATATTACATCATTTATTTCATGATCATCATAAGTCTCATTTCATATAACTAATTACACATTCAATGTGCCTTAATTCTTATAACATACTTTTATGTCAAATAATCATTTTTGTAAATTTTCATTCATTTTCTTTATGCACATCTTTAGTTCTCATTTCCATTACAATTTAAGGCTATTTTCATGCTCATATAACCAATTCTTATACACATACTATCAATACATGTTTCGACGATTCTTACCTCCAATACATATATACTTATTTCATGTTATTTTACCATATTTTCATGCATTATACATACCTATACTTCTCGTTCATCAATACATCATTAGTTTACATACTTGAACATACACTATTCACACATAACACATATATACCTCATTCAACCAATCCAAGTTCTATGCCATCCATACTCATTACCGTCATTTTTGATACATTTTCATATAGTTCATTGCACCTCTCAATGCGCCTAACTTCTCATGATAGACTTTCATGTAAAATATTACACTTTCATTAGTTTTCATTCTTTTTCATCACACATTTTCTTAAAATCCTTTTCTTATCAATTTAAGGCCATTTATGTCTATTAATGTCCATTTCATTTTCAACTATTCAAGTCACATGCCTAGGCCATATTATGTACATTAACATACACACTTCTTTTTAAGCAATTCATCAAAATTTCATACATTACACATTAATTACTTTATCAAATCATTCATTCACATGTATGGACATTCACTAATCATAGATACTTCATTCACACACCATTCGGCCATTATGGAACAGACATTGCACATATTCATTCCTCATCATTTTATCGTATATACATCATTTATACACACTTTTACACCAATTACATCAATTAAACTAATCAATTTCATAATACTCTTTTAAGCCATAAGTTACCATTTTATTTATTTTTCACTTCTATTCTTCAATAGTTTTCTTTTTTACCTTTCCTTTATAATGTAAGGCTATCTTTATACATTATTGGCAATTTCACTTGTGCCCAATCACCATGTATGTCTCAGCCACACTAAGTCTCATAACATACACATTCCTTTTCTTACCTTTCACCACATTTTCATACCTTATACCTTATATTTATCATTGTCTCAATCATTCACATACATTAACATTCACTATTTACACAAACCTCATACATACATCATACAACACCATTCAACCATTCTTTATTTCCTAATGACTAATTCATTTTCAATCATTCAAAATACATGGTTCAACCATTATAAGTTCCTCAACACATATATTCATTTCAAGCCTTTTACTACCATTTCATTCATTACTTATGCATTTACTACATATTCATCATTATAACACCTATTTACAAGTATGATCACTTTAATCTTCATACACACATGACATAAATCTCATTTAGCCATTAAAGTTCCATTAGCATGCACATTCATTCTCAACATTCCAACACATTTTTCATCAATTACACATACTTTTACAGTGCATACATCATATTCATCATACAAATATATATATTTCCATGGATTATTAATAATTCCATACAAGGTTGTATACCAAAATTGCACACACATAAACATGAATATGTTTAATCCAAATTCACATACCTCTATATAACAATTCACTACTTTAAAGGCTCACTTTTAGCCTTAATTCCCTTTTTCTTTATCTTTTCCTACATACACATTTCTAGATTTTATAAAAATTCTCAAAAATCTATTTTAACTCCAAATTGTGTTCTATTTGTTCCAAGAGTCTTAGAATAGCTTCTAGTTTCTATAACAAAAATAAAAATTATTTTTGACCACTTACTATTCATGGTGACACTATTCAGCATAGGATGAATTCTCTCATTCTAAGTTTCCTTTTGATGAAATTCCACTTCTATGAGGTTATTTGGCTTTAAAGGCCTAAATTGATTAATTTGGTAGAGAAATGAAGGATTTATAGAGGAAGAAAGAAAAAAATGTGATAGCCTTTTAAGAAGAATATAGCATCGGTTAGTTTGGAGAAAATAGGGAAGATGAGTGTATTTAGGTGTAAATGGGTTTACCTACACCCAATAAACCTTTTATGCACATGGTCCATAGGCCTCACTTCATTAATTCTCATTTTTCATGCTCGTTTCTTTTCTGTTTTATGTCAAAATTTAAAAATTCAATGCAATTTTTATAAACCTCTAAAAATAATGATTTTGGCATAAAAATTCATTATTTAATCCCCTTAAAGGGCTCATAAATTTTTGGGTCAAAATTCCATAATTTGCCCGGTTCACTATTCACTCACGAAATTTAAAAATTCAAAATAAATAGTAAATGACCACCGAATATTAAAATTCTTTCTCTAATGGACTCATTAGAATTTATGACCTTTAAGGTATGCTATTTTTTATTCCATCTGAGCATATCTCGGACTAATCCCAGCATAAACCCATTTTATGTCACTATTCACTTTATTACTACCTATTATGATTTATTGGTTCTACTAAATCTTTTAATTCTTTCATTTTCATTATTTTTTAGCTCATCAAAGTTTTATAAGCAGTACTTGCCCTTTTTAACCATCGTATAGTGCTTTAAATTCCTAAAAATGCTATTCATGGCTCAAAAAGTACTATTAAACTATGTCTCAGGAGCATTACATTTCTTCCCCTTTTAAATAAATTCTGTCCTCAAAATTACCTGAAGAAAATAGCTATGGGTATTAAGCTTGTATTTGTTCCTTGCTCTCCCATGTTGCCTTTTCTATGTTATAGTGCTTCCATAGCACTTTCACTAGTGGTATTGCGTTATTCCTCAACTGCTTGACTTCTTTTGTCAACTGTACTGGTTCTTCTTCATAAGACAAGTCTGGTTGTACTTGCACTTCCTCTATTGCTATCACATGTGTTAGATCAAATCGATATCTCCTCAACATAGACACATGAAAAACATTATGCATCTAATGTAACTCTAATGGCAATGCTAGCTGATAAACCACTAGACTCATAGGCTTTGTAATCTTGTATGGTCCAATGAATCTCAAACTCAATTTTCCTTTCTTGCCAAATCCCAAAATCTTCTTTCATGGAAATACATTTAAGAATACTTTGTCACTAACTTCATATTCAATATCTCATCTTTTCAAGTTAACATGTAACTTCTACCTACCCATGGTAGCTTTCAATCTATTTCTTTAATTTATTCAGATCAAGTATACACAATTTGTCCTGATAGTATAGATAATTCATCTTTACTAATTTCAAAGTCAATAATCTTCCCCTCTTTAACTTTGTTCACTAGCTTCATAAGCTACTCATCTTGTTTCTATGCTTCTTTCACTTGCTATCTAAAATTAGGTCTCAACTGTAATTCCACCAAAATTGCATCATTTGAAGTATATTTAACTCTAGTATTCATAGATTTCATTGTAACTATCAATTTTCTACTCAGTGCATCAACAACTACATTTGCTTTTCTTGAAGGGTAGTCAATTAAGTAGTCATATTCTTTTATCAATTCCATTCATCTCTACTACCTCAAATTCCATTCTTTCTATGTTTGGAGATACTTTACACTTTTGTGATCGGTGTAGATGTAAAACCTCTCACCATACAAGTAATGTCTCCACACTTTTAGTGCAAACACTATTACAGCCAATTCTAAATCTTGGGTTAAGTAATTCCATTCATGCAGCTTCAATTACCTCGAAGCATAGGCTATCACCTTTCCCTCTTACATTAACACACAACCGAGCCCATTATGCAAAGCATCAATGTATACCATAAAGTCTTTTCCTTGTTCAAGCTATTTAAGAATTAGCACTTCAGTTAGCATCACCTTAAATTTCTCAAAAATTGCCTGGCACTTGTCATCCCAAGAAAATTTCACATCTTTTCTCAACAATCTTATGAGTGGCATGGCTATCATGGAAAACCCTTTCATAAATCTTCTATAATATCTATCCAATCCCATAGTTTCTTAGGATCTTTATCACATTTCTAAGTAGTTTCCACATTATTACTACTTGTACTTGTACTCGGATTAATTCTTATTCTATCTGCATCTATAAATATCACTTTCTTCTTAGTTCATCTCACCTAAACTTAGGACATCCTTACTTTATTTTATTAAGTATTATTTTATCAACCAGTTACTTGCTATTATTGTTGTACCAGGTCAATTCACTTAGTAAGAGGGCTGTCTATATATATGTAATCGAGCTATGGTCATACATATGTATGATAAATGCAATGTATATGGAATGATGAGAGTATGCAAAATTCCAAGATGCCATTTCATGCTAACAAATGCAAAACCCAGCCCCAATGTCTTATACATGATCAATGAAAAAAAATAAATAGCCTATCTACTTAGGGACATTGACAGGTACTTAGCAGTATTATCTCTTTTAGTTTCTCTAAATTCTATTTTTCCTCTTATATATTCTGCCCCCTTTTTACTCACCACTATCCTTTTTCATGTTATCACTATTCTTAGTCATATCCTCTCATGTCTATCTAGTCTTATCCCCTTAAAAATATTTTATTCTCTTCATTCCTTCTACTCATTTTTTATTTATCCTTTAATACTTCATGTAGCACTAGTTCTCAATACTGTATAATCATTTGTAATTTCTTTAAACTATTCTTTTCTTCTCCCTCAAAGATGATACTCATTGTTCATAATTCAATCCTTCAATATCAATATATCTTTTCCATTTATTGATATAGCGACATAAAATCTCAATAAAGGATTATTGGTATTAACAGCATAAGTAGGATAAGCCTCACATCCATTCTAGATAAGGCATCTTGCTGCTATAGGTAGAATGAGATTAGGAAGAGAATCACTCTCACCAAGAATTATCATATCACTTCCTTCGACTATCTAAAGTGATAGCTTTTTCTATTCACTTTATACCTCATATAATATAGCTGACATAGGTATAGACTCTCTAAACCTATGTACTCAGACTTAATCTACGTAAGAACACCTAAACCTATGCTCTGATACTAATAAAACTATCACACCTTTACCTGATTCTCAAAGAAACTTGATAAGAGAGTGAACTTCCCCTAAGGTCACCCATCCTCAGATTTCCCTAAAAGTCATTCATTTATCTTCTATTAATTTATTCTATTTCCATATTTATGTCTAAAATTTATCCTATCATTTCTTTATTTCAATTTCATAATAGTTATAAAATATCATGAAAACCTTTTGTTTCATCAGAAAATTTTTTTACAAAAAATCAAATAGTAGAACGGCTATCCAGGTTAAAAACCAAAATTTTTTTGGCAAAGAAAAAAACTTCTATAATACGAATACATCATCCTCAACTTCTATGGACCCTTCTGGTCCTCTAATTCATCTTATTCTTAATCACAATCATAGTTAGAATTTCATTAATCATAGGGTTTCAGACCCATCATACTATAGACATACAGTTGAAACCAATTTTTATAACAATATTTATAGACATACATTCATATTTGTTATTTCATTATCATTTGTACATCATTATTTTTTATATACAATTCCATAACCCAAAACCCACTACTTTTCTATGCATGAGTACCTTTTTCTAGTATTTACAAACTAAAGTCTAAAAATAGTATCTTAGAGACACTGTATTGTAGCTATAAAGGCATTAGACTTCTTATACCTTTCCTAGCTTTTACCTGCGCATTGGAAGACCAATATGCTGAGTATAACTCAGTAATGAATTTTGAATAAAACATATGCATGCTTCACACTCACATTCATTCATACATTTATAGTCAATAATAGTAGCTTAAATATAAATCATAGAAAAGTATGGCAATACAATATTTCTCATCATATTTTTCATTCTCATATATCATCCGTAGTCATTACATCATATTAAGCTTTCATTTCCTTTATTGTGTATAATATCAAGCATTTATAGCAATTTAATATTCTTAAATAGACCATTATATCAATACCATGCATTTTATCATATTTTTCTTTTCAATTTCACATGTCATTTAAGGTCATTTTATCTCAATTTCTCATTATAGTCTATATCATCATTTCATGCCAAATATTTGTTTCATTTATCATTTATCATTTATCACATCACATTTTTGTTAATTATTAGGCCCATACCGATATACTACACCTAAGTGCACTAGATAGTGAAATCCTATTTGTGCAGTGGTCCACATTTTGGAGCTTTACTATAGCTGCACCTACGTTATGATGTGCAGTGTTTTTATGAAACAAAATGCTATTGCACCAGCCTATGATAGTTGTTCAGTGGCTCTACAAGCCAAAACACTATTACACCAGACCATATAAAAATTGTGCAGTGGCTTTGAATGAAACCTGATAGCTATACCCACCCAAAGTCATGATAAAAATGGTATTGATCTAAATGGTCAAACCTAATAGCTACTTTATTCCTAGTTGACCGGTTAACCCATCTAGTAAGTGTCTAACTATATGTGCCATATGTCTATTTTTATTTTTTATTTAGCTTTAAGTCATTTTACATTATTCAAATTCATTTTTTCCTTATTCTATTCTTTACAGTGTCATCCAAGTGATTTACATAATCACTGATCATTATAATTCCCTTAGCTTCTCACCAAGTTTTTCATTATACTACCCATTTATTTCATGATCATCATAAGACTCATTTTATATAACTAATTGCACATTCAATTTGCCTTAATTATTATAACATACTTTGATGTCAAATAATCATTTTTGTAAATTTTCATTCACTTTCTTTATATGCATCTTTAGCTCTCATTTCTATTACAATTTAAGGCAATTTTCATACTCATATGGCCAATTCTCACGCACATACATTCAATACATGTTTTTGTCATTCTTATCTCTAATGCATACATATTTATTTCATGTTATTTTACCAAATTTTCATGCATTATGCATACCTATACTTCTTATTCATCAATACATCATTCGTTTACATGCTTGAACATACACTATTCATATATAACACATATATACCTCATTCAGCCATTCCATGTTCGATGTCATCCATACTCATTTCCATCATTTTTGACACATTTTCATATAGTTCATTGCACATCTCATTGTGCCTAACTTCTTATGACACATTTTCATGTAAAATATTACACTTTCATTAGTTTTTATTCTTTTTTATCACACATTTTCTTAAAATCCTTTTCTTATCACTTCTTTTTAAGCAATCCATCATAATTTCATACATTACACATCAATTTCATCCTTAAATCATTTATCCACATGCATGGACATTCATTAATCTTACATACTTCATTCACACACTGTTCAACCATTATGGAACCTATATCACACATTTTCATTCCTCATCATTTTATCACATATACATCATTTGTATAAACTTTTACATCAAATACATCAATTAGAGTAATCAACTTCATAATACTCTTTTAAGCCATAAGTTACCATTTTATTTATTTTTCACTTATATTCTTCAATAGTTTTCTTATTTATCTTTCCTTTACAATGTAAAGCTAATTTCATACATTATTGGCCATTTCACATATGCTTAATCACCATTTATGTCTCGGCCACACTAAGTCTCATAACCTACACATTCCTTTTCTTACCTTTCACCACATTTTCATACCTTATACCTTATATTTATCATTGTCTCATTCATTCAAATACATCAACATTCAATATTTACATAAACCTCATACATATATTATACAACACCATTCAACCATTCTTTATTCTCTAATGACTAATTCATTTTCAATCATTCAAAATACATGGTTTGGCAATTATAAGTTCCTCAACACATATATTCATTTCAAGCCTTTTTATACCATTTGATTTATTACTTATTCATTTACTACATATTCATCATCATAATACCTATTTACAAGTATGCTCACTTTAATCTTCATACACACATGACACAATATCATTCGGCCATTATAGATCCATTAGCATACACATTCATTCTCGTCATTCAAATACATTTTTCATTAATTACACATACTTTTACACCATATACATCATTTTCATCATACAAATATATACATTTCCATGGAATATTAAAAATTCCATACAAGGTTTTACATCAAAATTACACACATAAACATAAATATGTTTAATCCAAATTCACATACCTCTATATGATAATTCACCATTTCTAACACTCACGTTTAGCCTTAATTCCCTTTCTTTTTATCTTTTCCTACATACATATTTCTAGATTTTAGAAAATTTCTCAAAAATCCATTTTAGCCCCAAATTGAGTTTTATTTATTCCTAGAGTCTTAGAATAACTTCTATTTTCTATAAAGAAAATAAATTTTAATTTTTTATGACTTACTATTCATAATGACACTATTCACCAT
>CANXYI010806556.1:0-12591 GCA_948208565.1 Hura crepitans | reverse complement strand
ATGGACATCAATAGGCCTAAGTTGGCTAAGTGTATATATATAGGCTATGCAAAGGTACAATGAGCCCAATGATGATTTTAAGCAAAATAATAGAATAAAAAAATAAAATTGGTTAAAATGACACATAATGACATGTTTAATGATGCTTATATGGTTAGACAACCTAATTTGGTTAAGTTAATCAGTTAACTAGGATTTTTAGTGGCTACTAGCATACCTTCAGGTATGAGACCTATGGGTCATTAATTCACATGCTAATGGGCATAAGAGCCTACAAGCCTAAGTTTTTTTATGCATCTGAGGATGTGAGTGCCTACGAGCCAAAGATTATGCATTTAAGGATGTGAGTGCCTTCGGGCCTGAGATTATGTACCTAAGGGTAGAGAGCCTTCGGGCCTAAGTGTTACGCATCTATGGATTTAAGAGCCTTCGAGCCTAAGTATATGCATTTATGGATGTGAGTGCCTTTAGGCCTAAGTATACATACCTATGAGCGTGAGTGCCTTCGGGCCTAAGTTATTCTATTATCCAGTCTTGGTTAGTTGTCTTATTGATATAGGCATATGTTAAAAAAATCAAAATTACTCAAAAATGCATATTTTATAATTAAATGTTAAATGACATTAATATAGGACAAATAGGCATTGGTAGGCTGAATGACACTAAACTGGCCTTAAGGTGTTTAGATATGATTATTATCATTCATACAACTATAAATGGTGTAATTATGATTATGTTGTGGAAATGTGTCTATGAGTGTGAATAAGGGCATTTATGACCCGAAAACCATATATGACATTCTTCTTTGCAAGGCATAATTTCTATATGGTAGCTTGCATGCTATTTTGATGATGATATGACATATGTTGTGCATTATAGCCTATAAATGATTATTCTATGATGTTTATGGGATTTTCAGCATGTTTGATATCTAAATCCATGATTATTGCTTGAAATGTGCATGTTTGCATATAAGACACTAAAATTGCAAGTTTGTGATATTAAAACCAATAATGACTTATGCTGTATATATGGGCATGCTAAAACTAACCTTTTTACAATTTAAATTGATTAACCACTAAGCAAAAGCTTAGCACATTGCTTATTTACGATATGTAAGTAACAAGGTAGCAAATTAGAGCCAAAGCTTCTACATAACAGAAGACACGAAGATAACTCCTATGTGGGTATTTTTGTACTTTTTGTAATAGTGATTGTGATGTAAATGTAATAGGTAAATGGCTAGTGTGCTCTTGTGATCCCATAGGGATTGGGTCTAATCTGTATTTTGCAGTGAGTTTTGTACTCAAATATTATGACTATCGACTTTGCTTTTTTGCTTCTCGCATATTTGTGTGTTGATTAATGAGTTTTCATGTGAGAATGTTGACTATGGAGGGCCTAAGGCTCATTGTGATTTGTGTTGCGATTAGAGGGTTAGGAGGACCCATTGGTTACAGATGAGATTATTGATATTATAGAAGTGTTTTTAAGTAGGTAAAAAATTAGGAAAGTGTCTCGGTATAGTCATTATACTACCGAATTTTTGACACGATGACCCTAATATTTACCTTGATATGCATGTTAAAAAGGTTTTTAATGTTTTATTTCTTACTTAAGTCAAGAAATGTTTTCTTATATAAAAGTTTTTAAATTTGAAGTGATTTTGGATAACGAAACTAGATATCATTTTGCATGCGCGCATCCCCTGTTTGTGTCTAATGTGCGGATCAGGCAGAGGGTGCCACAATATTCTTGTTCACTTTATATATATGTTTTGGTCACATTAAATTTTTCATCATATCTATTTTGTTTCATCATTTTAGCCATTTTATTATTGTTTTTTTTTAATCTTAATTATGTCTCCTCACATTATTTTCTACCATAACACATAAAATTCTTGAAAATTCTTTGCATAATGTAAATTCATACTAATTAAATTTAATTCCTTCATTTCTTTATTTTCCTCACTCCTATATATCCTAACGTAAACTTTTTATCAATTCTATCCACACATTTTATCCATTTATAACTATGCATTAATCCTACTTCATATAAACCATAACATATATGAACCATAATTTAGAATTCACATATATCATGTGCTTAAATCCATCAATCCACCTTTTCCTTTTACTTAACTCCATCTCATCATCATCTTTCCTCTTTTTCCATTAACTCTATAAATGAATTTCCTTATGAAAAAGCCATTAAAAATAATATTCATCGCATAATTTCATTATATACCTATAAACTATCAACTAATTACATTAATTAAATCACTTAATCTACTTACGTTGAGAACCACTTACCACCATGAAATTGACCATAAACCCTTGCCTAACATCTCCCTTCTTCCTCTAATTCCTTACTCTTTCCATGGATTTTTGGGTAGCTAGCATAGTAAGGTTGATAGACTAATCCTTTAATTGTAATATTTAGTGATTATTTGATGTAATTTGATGCAAAAAATGGGGGAGGGAACTCTTAAGGAAAGTTTTTGCCATGAGAGGTTTTGAGGGAGTCTTAGCTACAACTAAATGAATAAAATATGAATATTTGGGTATTTATACATGAGATGGATGGCTATGATTAAAAGTAGCATTTTACACTTAGATGATTGGGATTTTTCCACATGTAATTGGTCTAAAAAAATCATTTAATTCCTTTACACCTCATCTTCCCATATAATTTAATTTTGATGGCCAAGATTAATCTTATTACTATTTAATCCAATGGCTAAAAATGCTCCATACATAATTATTTATTATTTTCTTTACATATGCACACATTTAATGTTAATTTCTTCCATTAATTTTTTCTCATAGTTCCTATCTTCAAAAAATTCCAACACTATGACTTTTTGATTCCTCATAATTTTTTACCATTAGGATGTGCCATTTTAGAATTTTTTGAGCACATTTTAGAAAATTTCCATTTAGCTTTAAGCAATTTACTATCTACCATAGACTATAAATTTGGATTTTATTTTCAACTTTTAACCTTCTGTATGACCTCAAATACTTCTCAAATTTCACCACAATGCATCTTATAGCAAATTAAAATTTTTGGTCAGGTTAGCTACACTTGGCCTAAAGACAATATTCACAGCTCAGGTGGCACTGTTCATTGAGGCCTACTCCCGAACCTCATTTTTAATGCATTTTCTCATCATTAATATGCCACATGTCACTTCTTTATTACTCCCTTGTGTCTCTCTCCTCTTTTTGACCAAGAATAGTGAATTTCCCATTTTGCCCCTAGCCTTTCCATGAAATTTTTATTTTACCCTTCAATAATTTTTTACTCTGTAAGTTAAAACAATCGACTCTACATGATTCATACATCCATTTTATTCCCCATTATTTCTTTAAATTCTAATTCTATCCTCACAAAAGTCAGATCAAAAGTTATGGTGTGACAATCTTTCCCCTTTTAATGATGTGCTTCCCTTGTTAAGCTTTTCATAAAGTTTCATATAACATACACACTAAGCTTTTACAGTCCTTCTTATCACTCTTATAGCATAGGATATCCACTACTACTATCTAAACTACCTTTTATAGCATAAAACCATCACAATTTAACTGTACTATTCTAGTTATAGGTCATTGTCCATCAATAGTCTACTCAAAGTTATTATAATATTACTATATAGCTAATTCCATCTGCATTATGAAGTTTAATTCCTAATCCTCAATATCCATGACTTTTATCACAATTGTCTTAACCCTCTTTCTTTTGCTTATTCTCATAAATACATCCCATCAAATTTCCCTTTAGTCAAGGTAACATGTATGTATATCCATGATTACACTATATTGATGCATTTATGGTGATGTTAGTAAATGGGAATAATGTATCATGATCATGCATGTTTTTATGATAGTGATGGTATGAAATCATGTATAACCCAATCCCCATTCATCATGTCCATAAATATGGCCTTGACATAAGGGAGAGTTATTAGGCATTTTGGGAGTATTTATCCATATATCCTTAAATACCATTTCTCTATATTGTATTCAATTTCATCTTGTTCCTTATTCCTTAATGATATCATATATCAATCTTATCTCATCACAGATCTTTCAATTATCTTAGTAACACTCCTTTAACATTGTAACTTTGGGACTCTCTAATATATCTTTATTTATCAATTTATCTCACTTTTCTTCGCTTTGCCATAGTTCATTTGATATTTCTTTTCTTTCGCTTTCTCTTATAATTGTTCTTACATAAGGTTTCTATGACTTATCCTTCGCATTTTCACTCTCATTTTTTAAAAAAATCTTATTTTATTACTCATTTTCATCATTCAATTCATAGTTTCAATCTATTCTACACTCTCTTATTTCACATATATATTTATATTTAGTTTAGTTTTCTTTAATAGGTATGTTTTCTCTTACTCAAATTTGTATTGTGACACTCTTTACCCGATTCGATCACTGATTAATCACTTGACACGACTAATGAGTGCAACACATTAGATGCTATCTGCACTTATATCATAAAACTCTTCACTATTTATTATAATTATATTTTTCTTTTTACAATGAATATTGGATTATGATGTATAATATTATTAACTTGTTTAAAACATTCTAACCTTAAAGTATGGGTCTAAAAATTTGGAATCCTTATGCTAAAATTTTGGTAGCATAACAGCTGTACTGGGCACTATCCAAAAATTTAAAACCTATGAAAAACACTTCTATAATTAATTACAAGATTCCCACTTCTGTGATCCATCTAATCACTCTAACTCATCAAATTCAACAACTCTGTAAGAGACATAAAGCAAGGATACCTTAATTTAAAAGTGTATTTAAATTTATAATCACAGACCCATAATCAAAAACAATGATTAAATACATATTTTGGCTTAAGCCTACAATCATATATAACTGACATAAGAGTGCAACATCCTAAAGTTTATACATTACATATATCTGATACATGTCTAAAATTTACCAAAATTGAAGCCTTCTCTTTGTTTCCACAGAAATCCGAATGAATGTCTCAATTATTGTTCTTACCTATACATCACAAACAAAATGATGCACTAAGCATATTGCTTAGTGATGTAATAAAAATAATTATTACATGAAATCATTTAGGCATATTTATTCTAACAAATTGTATATTATTATCAACACCAATTTAACAAACATGCTTATATCATAAATCATACCATGTATATATATACATTTTTTTAAGATGAAACTTTTACATGTTCAATAGCATTATGACATACCAACATTTATTATTATGTATATATACCACTTATGGTCCATAATTAGTGCATGTAAATATATGTCACTCTCAATGTACATTAATATATCATTTATTAAGCAATAAATAATATTATTTTATTCTTAACATAAATCATATTTACATCATTAAAATTATTTAGTGTATAATTTCTGCATTTTACAATAATTTAGTCGGTATGATTATTTTTATACTGCCTAATTTTTATGAGAACATAAAACCTATGGATAATGGGATTACTATTTACAGAGGTCCTCATTTTAGACCTAAACGGCTACTACACTAGTATAGACCGATGCAGTGGCCCCATAGGACTTGAATGATAACTGCACCTGCATAGAAATTTGATAAAATCAAATATGGGTTTAGGGTCAGACTATGAGTGGACACATAACCAAAATCAACACTGAAGTGTCTAATAGCTACTATCTATCCCTAGTTGACTGGTCAACCTATCAATCTCTAGGTTGTTACTCATACGAGCTATTTTTATTTTTTAATAATTTTCTTCGAATATTATTTGAACTTAAATAATTCATTTTGATACTAATATTGTATCGATTTGATAAAACTAGGATTATTATCTCTTATTCCATATTTTGGCATTTAAGTACAATATCATAGGCCTTAGTCATATATATACATGAGCCTCATATTTACTCATTATACTTTCATGCACATTTTAGTATCATACATTTCATGCTAATTTAAAAGGCATATGCATCCATTTAAAGCAATTAGGCTATTTCAACCATTACCAAAATAAGAGCCCCTTTATGTTTTTGTAACATAATACAGCTATCACATATTTACTTCCTCACTTTATACTAATAATTTCATAATATATCATACAACTCAAATGATACTCAAATATATACATTCCATGTATAAAGAATATGTTCGTATTCTAATTATCTCATACGTGAAAATATTAAGATTTATTCATCGCCTAATCAGTCACATATACTAAAATATTTACAACTCGATAAATCAAGCCTATTTACGTATATTACATGGCATAGAGCCATTTAGGTAATCAAATAATAATTTGGCCATTCATACATAATAAATACCAATTCTTTCCTCACTTGTTATTTATTCATAACATATTTTATCCCCTAATTATTAATATCATGCCAATTATCAATATAAGAAATAAATTATCACTTACACTTAAATATACATATTTACATGCCATATGCCTAAGTTATTAAAATTAATAAACGAACTAATTAGATTGATTACACATATGTAATATGCTTGAAATACCTTACGAGGATCATCTTAACCTTTACCTTACCCTTATCGCACTCATGCTCTATTTCGAAAACTGTCCATTATAGATTCAATTTTAAAAAATCGTAAAAATTCATAGGATACCGGAAAAATTCAAATGACCACATTTTTTTAACTCTTAGGTACCAACATAACATGATAAAAATATTGGTTTCTCAAAAATCCTACCCAACCAAAAAATGGGCATTACCTCCTCAACCAAAAAACATGAAAAATCATTCATTTTTCTTAAAAATATCACCAAATATATAATCTAAAACATTTTAAAACTTATTTGCTTTAATTATTTTGTGAAATAAAGCTTGATTTTACATGAATTAAGGAAGAAAAATGGAAAAACATACCTTCGAGGGCTGTTGAGTTTCCTTGGCTAGTTAGGAGAGAAGAATTATGTAACTTCGACCAAAAAAAGTCAAAGTTACAATTGTATTTATAGGTGAAAAATAATAAATTTTTTATTCCTTCAAAAATTTATTTCTTCCTTATTTTCAGTCCTTTTTCTATCATTCCACTTTTAAAATTTTGATAATTTGGGTCTCTAAATACTATAAAAAAATTAGGGTTCAAAAATCGAATAAAACCCAATTAAAATGTCAATTTTATGATTCTTAAAATTTTAAAAAATACTTCCTGACCTTAGAAAATTTTGATTTTAGTTCCATTAGACTAAATACAATTTTTGAGTATCAAGTTGTAAGGCTTTTAGAATTTTTTGAGCAGCTTTGAAAATTATTTTTGGTTTAGCTTTACCTTTGGCACTATTCACAAGACATTACCGAAAAATTCTTCTTATCATTTTTAACTAGTCAAATTAACTTTGATTAATTTCAAACTTTGCCCAAAATTATTTTCTAACTAATACTTTCATTTAGTAACTTTATTGTACCCTGAACCTCTGGAGTAGCATTCATACCAAGAAAGTACTATTCATAAAATCGAAAAATTTTTGAGTTGTTACACGTATAATATATAGCCCTTTTTCTTGACATATTTTTAGTTCTAGTAAATTCCTTCCATCTTGCTTTTTGTTCAGCACCTTACTTTTTATCTTTCCTTTTAGATAATCAGTTAACTTAGTATCACTCACTACGAGCTTTCATATTAAGACCTCTATTGTTGTATTTTTCTTTCTATAACTAACCATTCACTTTGGAACTTCTTATGTTTACATATAATTCTTATGTACTTCTTTCTTATTTAACTCATACTTGTACTTTCTACACAACCTCGATGCTAGTGGGGAGTAAATCTATGTCAAAGTCCCTACAGTTTGGCTTCATGTAATGTATATGAGCACACATGCATCATAAACATATGTAACTATATAGCACCTAGAAACACCTAAACAATCTTTGATTACACTAAATGTTACACCTCCTACCTCGATCCGCTACTAGTTCTGGTAAGAGATGCCACTTCCTAACGAGTCACCCATCTTAATAGTACTTTCACCCATAGCTAATTTAACTCGATAGAAAATGTTATTATATTTAATAATCAACTAATATATTGTTCAGTTCAAGCCTCGGTTGGACCTAGTAGCATAAAGGCTCATATCCATCTATTTTCATACAGGAATATATATATGATGGCCTTGTTACACTGTTATACACGTAAAATCTTAAAAATAATAGTCATTACACTTTCAGCATGCAAATATTGCTCATGATGGACTCATCTTACTTATGGCTTTAATAAGTTGTTTCAGTTGATACTGGGACTCAATCTGCCACTTCAATAACCCTGATTGATAACCAATAAATTAGTACATAAGCCATTGAGCTAAGCATAATTACTCAGTGGCATATTCTATTGCTATGAAAATTAAAATTTTTAATTTCAATAAATAATAGCCATTAGTATAAGCTCACTCTAACCATGTCTTTATTCCCTTATATGTTTTTAAATCTTTTACTTGTAACATTCCCATATTTATTTTGTTTATAATTTTGTTGTCTCATCCAAATTTATCTTTGTATTGAGTAGTGGTCAGGTGTTATTATCTCTTATGCTTATTTCCAACTATGTGTCCAGTGATAATGTAACATATTTTCATTGTGTTTTACTTTACTATATTCTCTAAGAATACGCTCACATATTTCCTTAATACATTCTCGTAGTTTCTATTTATTCCTCTTCTTTCACTATATTCAACTGATCAATCTATCTTAACTAACTTGGATGTATCTGTGATTAATTAAGTTCATTCATAAATCATTTCTTAATAAACTTTTATCAAAAGCTCTATCTTGATATGTACTAAGTTGTATTTATGTATAAATAATGTTCACTACTGTCTTATTATTTCAATTTATCATTTATTTCAATTCACCTTTTACTTTGCTGTATTTCTTTTCACTTTCTTTTTCTTCTCTTTTCCTAAATTCGAATATTTTAATATCTTTAATGGTATATTAGTCATTTTCATTCCGTTATTCTTTATTCAACCCCTATTTTGTAGACATACTCTCAACACTAGATATCAAAATTATCTTATACAATAGTCCACATTTCGAACCTTAGCATCTATACACACCAACCATCCAATAGCAAGGATCTACATTGTAGAACCTCCCAATACCAAAAGGCAAAGATCAGTCCTACTGGACTTCCAAACAAGTGAGATATTAGGGATCAGCCCCAAAAGACCTCAACAAATCCCAAATATAAATCAAGCCCAAATAGATAGTAGTGATCAGCCCTATAGGAACTCATAAATCTAATACAATTCAAGTAAGTAAGGATCAATCCATATGGACCTCCCAATACCCAGGTGTGCAAGGCTCACTAGTAGAACCTCAGCTGCTGCACCTGCCATATCATATAACTAGGCAATATCCCATCTAGAGCATAACCCCTTAGCAACTGCTAACTCCCTACTTCACTAGTCAACTTATCTAATAGGTTGTCCAACTTATATAGGCTATTCTTAATTCTAATTGCATTTCACTTTTCATTCATCTCCATGCCATTTCGATGTCATAAGAAATTTAATCATGTTCATACTAATCAATTGCATCATATTTCATTTGCATGAGTATACGAATATACCTATTGTAATTTATCATTGTAGCATACTTTTTCTCTCAATCCTTTTTAAACATATTAATGCTTTAGTTCCACTCGTAGCCATTTTATTCACCACTCACACCATTATTTTATTGTGTTACTTACATTTCATAATTGTGAGGTTCTTTGTTTGCTTAATTACCTATAAGTCTTTTAAATTACTTTGCTTAAATTACCCTTTTGTAATGTATAATTACCTTTCTCTTAAGTATAGATTATCAACTTACCTTCTATTATTTCATATATATATCCTTAACATTTTTACAATATCCTTAATTCTTTCATTCTTTCTTTATAATTTATTCCTCATATTAATTCAATAAATTTTATTTTGACTCAATTTTTTAAATATAATTTCTTTAGATCTTATTATTAACTCTTTATCAATATTATTATTATTCTGTCAATCCCTTATTCATTTATACCGATGCATGTGTTTCCTATATCCCTCTATTTCCACATTCTTAATTTAATTTAGTTTATTGAATTATAATTTTTTATGCGATTTTTTAACATTCATGACCTTCTTAGGCTTTTAATTGCTTAATTTATAATCCTTATTTCATTATTTGCATGTCTATTTAATTACCTTCTTATTATACTTAGTTAATTAGTTCACGAATTTCTCTTTTTTCTGATATAATGATTATAAAATTCCCAAATGTACATGTATCCCATATGTTTTTCCTTTATTTCCCATGTTTTTGTCAAAATAATACATTTCTTCTTTTTTATTCTTAATATTTAATTTCTTTTACTTTGATGTACTTTTATGCTTGTATACATTTTCATTTTAACTTAACTACTGCATATCAATTAAATTATGTAATTTATTTCACACCATCTTACAGTTCTTATTATTGCCCTCCTATCATATACCTCTTTAATTTGTTAATTACGTTGGTGTAATTAATTCTATTATCATCACATTTCATTCTTTATTCTTTTATACAACTATATATTATGTTTTTTCTTTATTTTTTGTTTTTAGTAAATTATGCCATTTAATTGGACCTATTATTCTCTTTAATTATGCTTATTTTAATTCAATGAGCTATTTATCCATTTATACGTATTTGTTTATCATATTCACACTTACGTATTTTTTGAATTTTTTGAAATTCTAAGCCATAACCATTTATTCAACTTATTTTATTTTCTTACATATCTACATTTAGAATTTGCTACATTATGCACTTAATCAACCATAAAATATTCTTGTTCACTTAATATGCATGTTTCGGTCACATTAAATTTTTCATCCCATTTATTTTGTTTCATCATTTTAACTATTTTAACATAGTTCTTTTAAATCCTAATTATGTCTCCTCACATTATTTTCTACCATAACACATAAAATTCTTAAAAATTCTCTACATAATGTAAATTTATATTAATTAAATTTCATTCCTTCCTTTCTTTATTTTCCTCATTGTTACATATCATAACATAAACCTTATATCAATTCTATGCGCACATTTTATCTATCCATAATAATGTATTAATCATACTTTATATAAACCATAACATATATGAACCATAATTTAGAATACATATACCACATGTGCTTAAATCCATCAATGCACCATTTCTTTTTATTTAACTCCATCTTATCATCATCCTTTCTCCATTTTCATCAACTCCATAAATGAATTTGCTCATAAGAAAGCCATCAAAAATAATAGTAATCACAAAAGTTCATTATATACTTGTAAACTATCACCTAATTACATCAATTAAATCGCTCAATCTACTTAAGTTAAGAACCACTTATCACTATGAAAATAACCTTAAAACATTAACTAACATCTCCTTTCTTCCTCTAATTTCTTTCTCTTTCCATGGATTTTTAGTAGCTAGCATAGTAAGGTTGATAGAATAATCCTTTAATTGTAATATTTAGTGATTATTTAGTGTAACTTGATGAAAAATGTAATGGCCATAAGTCAAGGCTCCTTGAACAGCACCTTTGAGGCTCAAAAAGTGTGCTCGAAATGCTGAGCCATCTTCACGAGGCCTAAGGTGGGGCATACTATCATGAAACTTTGAAGGGCTTAAAAATGATAAAAATGACTTAATTTAAAGATTTAGTAAACCAATAAATTAGTTTTTGCCATAATCTACTATTTTATGGGCTCAAAAAGACTTAAGCTGAGAATGACCCAAGATATGCTCGGACAGAGCTGAAAAAACCATACACTGAAGGTTAAAAATTCCCTTGAGATCATTGGTGAAGGAATTTTTAAATTCTAAGGTCGTTTACTAATTTTCTTAAATTTTAAGGTTTACATGTAAATTGAGGAAGTTAGTTAACTGTCCTGCTGAGGGAATTTGGTCATGAAATTTTGTAAGGTCATAAATAGGCCTAATCGAGGATTTTTAGAACTAACATGATAATTTTTAGAGGTCTAAGTGATTTTTCAAAATTTCACAAAGTTTCTACCGAAATCTAGCATTTTTGGGGTGCTTGGGTGACACGTGTCACCACCCAACCCACTTTAGCCTCTATAAAATAGGGGCCAAGTGGCCATTACCCCACTTAACCCATTACTGCCTTACCTTCCACTTGTTTTCCCTTTCTTCTTCCTCTTACACTCGACGCCACCTTCACCTTTCTTCCCTTATTTTCATGGCTCCCTAAGCTATTTTTTCTCTTTAATTGTCACCAAAAATTTCTTTAGTTAGGTAGCAATTAGTCTTTGAATGGTTGAGACACCATAGACTTCAAGAAAAATCAAGAAATCCTTAAGTGTACACAAAATGGGGAGTGAAAAATCAATTTCAAGAGTAAGTGTGCAGTCTTCATTTTTATATTTTTTTCAAGGGTATTTCATTCTTCTAAGGGGGCTTATGTTATCGGATTTTGATTTGAAGGCTTGTAAAATTTTTAGGGATTTTTCTGAGCAAATTTCATGTGTATGCAGTCCAAGGTAATGGTAAAGTGCAAAA